>LPNX010392680.1:115991-155003 GCA_001517045.1 Pseudotsuga menziesii | reverse complement strand
ACCATATACTAGTTTGAATTTGTTTTAAATTTATATTAGAGAAATAATCCATGATCATAGACCTAGGACACTTTTCATTATCCTTCATGCAATATTCTATGGTCCAGACTTCTTCTATATTGATCATTTACTGATAGTCAAGGCACTCCACATTGATCATTCTGACAGTTGAGGTGCTCCAGGTTGAGCATTTAGACAAATCAGGTGCCCTCATTGATGGCAAGCATGTCCTAATGTGCTCTTCCATCCCCAAATTCATGGATATGTTTGACCTTAGGTGCTAGTTCATGTTTGTTGTGGTTTTTGGCCTTCCTTGAGCATTTATTGCCTCCTAGAGCCACTCCCACTAACCCATGTGCTCACCCACACCTATAATTCCTTTATTTATGATCCATCATTCCTCACCCATGTTCACACTTTCATTCATGACATTTTGGGATGGTTAGGAAGCTAATTGGTCCACCTAGGGGGGTTTGAGGGTCAAATCATGGTCTGACACTTATATACATCAAAATGGACTCTAAGGCCTCACGATTTCTCCATATTGTAATATAAACATGTTCCAGGCATATTTACATGTTGGACAATCATAATAATCTAAGTTATTGAATACATTTGTGTATGTTATTTTCACTTTTTTTGTTGGTTTATGCATAATTTGTTTGTGATATCAAATTGTGAGAATATCCTTGGCTCCTAGATCCTACTATGAATTAATTCTCACATGGTATCATATATATTTGGATCTGCAAATCAAATCCATTGTGTTTGAGTTGTTTTTTGATGGATTTTCCAGATAGATTCGAGTGTTCGCATTGCAGGTACATTTAGCAGTTTGTCACCCAGTGTGCAAGAAGAAATGGAGATGAATCATGTATTGTTGAAACCATTCAAATATTTAGAATGGAATGTTGAAATGGTGATCCAGTTGAGGTAAAAATTCCTATCAGAGTCACAATGGGGACTGAAGCCGAACCCAACTTTGCTGTGGAGAATTAATTGAAGTACTTCAACAGGCTTGATGAAGCATTGTGAATGCTTTGTCTCATCATTTTGAGAGACTTTCTCTTCCATGAAAACATTCTGACAACTCCCATTGAATTATGGCTCAATATTGAGCCATTGTTAGGAAATACTAATGATATGAGAGGTCACCATCTCGAAAATGAGTTAATCTCACTAAGTCCAACTCACTTTGAGACAATCCAAGACTTCTTCACCAAGTTCAAATCATTGGTGCTTCATATGAAATTGTGTGGCATAGAGAAGAAAGAGGATAATATCATAATGTCCATAGTTTAGACACTAGGGCCAAATTACTCAGTGTTTGTTTCAACATTCCACTCTAGCAAGTTCATAGCTCAAAACTGATGCATGCCTTCACTGGATGACTTCATGGAGTCACCGACTCAAGAGAAATACAAGCTAGTGAAAATGGGTACCATCAAATCCAATAAGAATCAATCCATTGTTGCAAGAGTTTCAAATCCATTCAAAGTAAAGAATAAATCCAAATATTCAAAGCAACAACAAAAGAAGAAGCGGGAGAAATGGAAAATCTTCAGATGGGGGTTTGAATCCTTCCAAGGACAACGACACGAAGAAGAAAGAGAAGACAAAATTCACTTATTGTCACAAGGGATTGCATCCAAAGAGTGCAAGCATGAAGAATACCATAGACATGATGGTGCGGTTGCTTGAAAAGAACAACACCCCACTATGTGAGGGCGCAAGGAAGAAGGAGGGTGGTTCAAGCTCAGACAATAAGGAGAGGTTCCATGCATTGGTTGTTGGTTATTCAAGATCTTATTCCTTCATCATAGATTTAGGAGATTCCAAGAATATGTCCTCCATGCAATATTCCTTCTCATCCATGTATGCTTACAGTGGTTTATCCATTATCTTGGATGATGATTCAGAAATCCAAGACAAAGGGATTGGTAGGATTCATCTTGAATATCGGTACTCCAATAATGTGTTGTTTGGGCCTGATCTAGCAGCAAACCTACTCTCATTGTATAAAATGACACACATTGGTGAATCCAAGAGAGTAACATTTACTCTAGGTGCAACAAAGATAGAATAAATCTCTACATGTAAGGTTGTGACATTGGGTTTTGCTGATCATAATGTACAAATTCTCTCACTTCCTCCCTTACTTCTAAGGGAATGTGCTCATGTCGCATTCCAATGAGACAATAAAGTTGTGGAATGAGATATATGGTCATCTCAACTACAGGGGACTCCAGGAATTGGGAAAATAAGACATGGTGGAAGGAATTCCTTCTATCAAGTTCTCAAATGGCACATGCAAAGGATGTGTAGTGGGAAAGCATGCAGAGCACAACTAGGAGAAAGGGAAGGCAAGGAGAATTGTCCAAGTGCTTGATTTGGTTCATTCATACCTCATAGGGACTCTTCCCACACCATCTTATGGGGGATCAAGGTATTTTTTGAGTTTCATAAATGACCTCTCAAGGCATTGCTGGGTATATTTCCTCAAACTAAAATTTGAAGTCTTTGAGACTCTCAGATTTTGTAAATCCCTGGTTGAGAATGCATTTGGGAACAAGATTAAGGTCCTTGGGACTAAAAATTGAAAGGGGTATGTGAAAAATATTTTGAATCAATTTTTTGAAGAATGTGTCATCCAAATGCAGCATTTAGTGCCCTACACACCACATCAAAATAATGTTGCAGAGTGCAAGAACAAGGCTCTCAAGGAGATGGAAACTTGTATTTTGGAAGAAAAGGATTTGAATCCTAAGATATGGTATGAAGCCATAAATTGTGTTTCATAAATCCAAAACATAGCTCCTCACAAATATTTGTATGTAAAAACACCATATGAGGCTTGGAGTGGTCACAAGCCAAGTGTTTCTCATTTCAAGGTCTTTGGCTCAAAGGCTTGGGCTAGGATTCCTACATAGAAGAGAAAGGCATTAAAACCTCAAATAAAAGAGCCCATCATGGTTGGATATTCTAAATATGAAAATTCATATAAGCTATTTTATCCCTCATATCAGAATACATTCATAGAAAGAAGTGTACAGTTCGAACAGGAGCTCATGCAAGAGGCTGAACTAACTCATGGGGAATGCTCGCATCCTCCACTCCATGATGATGTAAGTGACGATTCCTTTTATAATTTTTTTGATTATGATATTTCTGATGATAATTATTATGAAATGAATTCATATCAAGACTCACCCATTTTTCCAAAGTGGGCTAAGAAAACCATTGAAGCGGATGGGGATCTTGTTGGTGATCTGCATGTTTCTAGGAATACTAGATCTCAATTTCACAATGCTTTCTCTGCTTGTGAATTGAATATTGATGAAATATGATTCATGATGGTCATATATGATCCTCAAACATATTAGTAGGAATTAGTTGACCCAAGATGGAAAACATCCATGCAAGAAGAGTTCAACTCATTGCAAGACAATGAGACTTGGGAATTGGTTCCCTTTCCCTCCAAGAGGAAAATAGTGCAATGCAAGTGGATCTATAGGAAAAAATTAGTTGCTGATGGTTCAGATATCAAGTATAAGGCCATGTTGGTTTCCAAATTATTCTTTCAATTCCAAGGAGTGTACTATACAAAGAAATTTGTGTGAGAATTGCATCTCAAACTAGATCTAGGAGCTAGAACAATTTCACCATCAAAGTGTTTGAAAAAAGATGCAAGAGAAAACAAGGAGACAGAAAATAGTTGGATACAACATGTGAAATGTATTCATTTTCTTCTAATATTATTATCATAAGTCATTTATAATACATTGGACAAATTTGAGTGGCTCTGGAAGCCAATTGAAGTTGTACATGTGTCAAGGTGAGAAATGACCTCAATCGCCCCTACGTGGACCAATGGAGACCCAACTCAGCCCAAACAGTCACAAATCCTCATGTGAACATTGGTGAGTTGTGTTGGGTCATTAATGAGTCTTAGAAAATCATGGTTGAGAATATTGAGGTGAGTGGGGTGCTCTAGGTGGCAATAAATGGTCCTAGGAGACCTAAAACAGGCCAAATTCACCACTAGCGCACTTGGTCAAGCCTGGACTCCACCAATCAAGGAGGTAGAACCCCAATTAATTAATTAGCGAGAACATGGGATGGGTTGACCAAACTATGGTGCTATTGTAGGTGCGAACAGGCCAAAATAACCAGACATTTAGCAAAATTAACTCTCCTAAGTCTAAAAACATAGGATATCATTGCATGAAGGAAAATAAAGTTAGCCTAAGGTAAATAATATGTAATAAGGATGTATTAATACTCCAACAACCCCCCTTAATCTATACTTAGTACAATTTATTCAAAAATATTTATTAAGGCCATGGCAACTAAGGCACAAGTCACCTTTTACAAAACAATTTATTGATCCATGTAACCGAGGAAAGGAGGAAAACCTCATGGGACAAAACCTCCCCTCAAAAATGGATTATGACATAGAAAAACCTACATACACTCCAAAATAAATAAAAATGTCTAGAGGAGTATTTTTCTTGGGAAGAAGTGGAATGTGCTCAACCAACTCAGTAACAGCTGCATGATGAATCCTTAGACCATGTAGAACAATTGAAATGCACTGATGGGAGAGTGAATGGTGCTCTTCAAACGTGAACTTTGAACAAAACAGGATGCCATGCCTAAAAGAGATGGAAATTGCTTGAGAATAGGTGACCCCAAGTGATTCAAAAGGATCTTTAATCATCAACTTCGAATCAAGGTTGTAATCAGCTGCAAGAATGTGGAACAAGAGTCCCAAATGTGCCATTGTGATGGAAAAGGATTCTCCATCTGGATATGAAATTGAAGGAGTTCTACTAGTGATGGTGGAGGGATATATGGGAAAAATATTGTGAAGAAATGAGAGATCTTCACTTGACATCCATACCTCTCCGTATTTCGAACCAATACTCTCATGTGAAGAAAACCCATCTTCCAGAGAAGGCTCACTATGAACATCAACTAGCAATACATCTTTCCCATTCGTAACAGAAGAAATAGAGGAGAAGGGTGTAGAATGGAGAGATAAATATTCAACAGTAGTGATGGCAGCAACTTGTATGCTCTCTTCATGAAACATAGCTTCTTGACAAGGAGAGGAAGCCACGGAGGAAGAAACTTGATTTGGATAATTTTTTGAATCTTTGGCTACTACTTCTTCTTCATTTCGAATAGCTTCTTGAGAAATGAATCAGGCCCAGATCATAGGAAGAACACATAAGGAGGTGCTCAGTTGCTTGTTCTCCATATATCTCACATATTCTTGCTGCATTCCAAGAGCTTCATCCATATTTCTCCAAATCTCGAATTGGCAATCAACAGAATCAAGGATGTAGCACATTGTAGGAGGTATAGCTAGACATATAGTTTCGTAGGCTCTATCATTGTCATGAAGCCAAGCATCCTTATCTTGACAGGAATCTAGTTCTCTCACAACACCAATGGACACATCAAAGAGACATTGCATCTTGAGATATGCACACATCTTCGACTTCCATTCAGAATAGTTGAATGGGGAAAGGAGAGGAACAACTTTTGAATCCATGAAGTTGTTGTAAAAACCTGCAATGAAAAACACTCATATAAACTGGAAATATGCCCTAAACAACAACTCAACCTCATAGGATTTGTTGTTTCTCCATCTAGCTCTGATACCATGTGAGAATTTCCAAACTATATCTAGGAGCTAAAACAATTTCACCATCAATGTGTTTGACAAAAGATGCAAGAGAAAACAAGGAGACAAAAAATAGCTGGAACAACACATGTGAAAGGTGTTTATTTGCTTGTCATATTATTATCATACATCATTTATAATACACTAGACAAATTTGAGTGGCTCTGGAAGCCAATTGGATTTGTACATGTTTCAAGGTGAGAAATGACGTCAATCCCCCCTAGGTTGACCAATGGAGACCCAACTCAGCCCAAACAGTCACAAATCCTCTTGTGAACATTGGTTAAGTGTGCTAGGTCATTAATGAGTCCTATACAAGTGTGAGTGAGAATATTGAGATGAGTGGGGTCCTATAGGTGGCAATAAATGCTCTTCGGAGAGCTAAAATAGGCCAAATTCACCACTATTGCACTTGGTCAATCCTGGACCCCAAAAATCAAGGAGGTAGCACCCCAATGCATTAATGAGGAAGCATATGGGTTGGGTTGACCAAACTAGGGCGCTATTGTAGGTGTGAACAGGACAAAATAACCAGATATTTAGCAGAATTAACTCTTCTAAGTCTAAAACCATAGGATATCATTTCATGAAGGAAAATAAATTTATCCTAAGGTAAAAAATATGTACTAAGGATGTATTACTGCTCCAACAATTTGCACTAGTTGCGAAGATGGACTCTATTAGGATAGTTTTAGCCATTGTTGCACCTAAGCACTGGGAGGTTCACCACATGGATGTGAAAAGTGTATTTCTTCATGGGAAAATTCAAGAGGAGATATATATGAAGAAAAAATAAGGTTTCTTTGAGGATCCTTCACTTGTATTTAGGTTAAATAAGTCTCTCTATGGCCTCAAGAAATCCCCCAAGGCTTGGTATGCCAAGATTAACAATTTTCTGCTATCACGTGACTTTGAAAGATGTAAATATGAACATAATGTCTATTTGCAGCATGTTGGTGACTTATTTCATGTCATGGTACTGTTTGTTGATGATATTTTTATTATAGGTAGCTGCACTAAATAAATTGGATCTATTAAGTCTTCTTTGCACAGTGAATTCTCCATGACTGACCTTGGATTGTTGAGGCAATTTCTTGGATTAGAGATTGAGAAATATGAAGGGACAAAGGTCAGCCAAAAAAACTATGATACAAACATGTTATTTAATTTTAAAATGGATGAATGTAATTCAACCAAGTTCCCATTCCTTTCAGGGAAAAAACTAGGTGAATTTGGTGCATTTCAATTGGTGGACAACTCGTTGTACAAAAAACTAGTTGGGAGTTTACTGTATTTGACACGCTCCAGAACTGATTTGGAATATGTTGTAGGTGTTGTTTCTAGACACATGCATAAGCCTCATTAGATCCATTTGAATTATTCCAAGAGGATCATGCACTATGTTCAAGGAACCATCGGGGTACACTATGTTGTTAGTTCTCCACTAGAACTAGTTGGATTTATTGATTTTGATTGGGGTGGAGATCCCATTGATAAAAAACACACTTTGAATTATGTATTATTTCTTGAATATGGTCCCATATGCTGTTAAATCAAGAAACAACACACCATATCCCTCCCTTCGACCGAGGCCGAGTACGGAGGAGCAGTGAACGCAGGTACACAATTTGTGTGGTTGCAAGGTATTCTTCGGGAACTTGGATTTGCATTTGTTTCACCCATAGTCATTTAGTGTGATAATAAAAGTGAAATAAATATTTCCATTGATCTAGTGTAGACATAGAGTACCAAACACATTGAGATACACATGCACTACATCCAGAGATTGGTGCATGATCAGGTGATAGCCTTGTAGTATTGCCCATCTGCAGAGCAAACTGCTCACATTTTCACCTAGAGATTTACAAAGAAGAAATTCACCTATACGAGATAGCTTCTTGGAGTGGGTAACACATGGTGATGGTTGATATTCACTTTAATATTTTGTCTCCGTGTCAATTTTTCAGGGGAGTTTTTGTTCCTATGCAGTTTTCCTCCTTACCTTGTTTTGTATGGACAAATAAAAATTTTGTTGTATGAGGTGACTTGAGCCTTAGTTGCCAAGGAATAAATAATATTTTGGTATAATTTGTACTATGTTAGGATTAAGGGGGGTTTTAGAGCAATAATCTACCTTATTACCATTATCATAGACCTAGGATACATTTCATTAGCCTTTATGTTATATTCTATGGTCCATACTTAGTCTATATTGATCATTTACTAATAATTGAGGCACTCCACTTTGATCATTATGACAGTTGAGGTGCTCAAGGTTTATCATTATGACAAATCATGCATACTCATTGATGAGAATTCTATCTTGCTGCTCTCCCCAATCCCCAGATTTAGGGATATGTTTAACATTAGGTGCTAGTGCATGTTTGTGGTGTTTTTTGGGCTTCCTTGAGAATTTATTGCCTCCTAGAGCCACTCCCACTCACCCATGTTTTCACCCATGCCTAGAATGCCTTCATTTATGATCTAGCATGCCTCACACATGTTCACACTTTCATTCGTGACCTTTTTGGATGGTTAGAAATCTTATTGGTCCATCTAGGGGGGTTTGAGGATCAAGTCATAATATTACACTTGTATGCATGCAAATGGCCTCCAAGGCCTCAAGGTGTCTCCCTATTGTAATATAAACATGTTCCAGACATATTTACATGTTGGACAGTCATAATAAACTCAGTTATTGACTACATTTGTGTATGTTATTTTTACCATTTCTATTGTTTTGTACATAATTTGTGTGGAATATCGAATTGTGAGAATCTCCTTGGCTCATAGATCCTATTGTGAATCAATTCTCACAATTTAGTCCAAATGGATATGTTCCATTTTGGGGGTTAAAATAATCTCCAACCCAATTTAAAAATAATATATTCCATATCCATTCAAGGCACGGGGTCATATCCCATTGATCGTGGATATGGGGGAGCATAGGTCCTGGGTTCAAATCCGTGGGCCTCTTGCTTCTCCCCTTTTAATGTGATATGACATGTGATAAGGGATATGATGGGAAATTTTAGTGGTGGTACAGGTTTTTTGTGGAATGACTTGGCATAATATATGGGATATAACATATATTCTCGTGGTCTACCAGTTCTATAGTATGGTTACAATGTAATATGGATATGGGGGTTAAGGGATAATCCCTCGACTTGACCTTTTTTCCAACTATCACACCATTCAAACTTAAATATAGGTGATACTATGTATGGTTAAGTAACAACTAGCATAGAATATGACTAGGTGTATTCTATGGAAACTTTGGTGGAGAGGAGGTCGAGGGTTTGATCCTCCCTAACTCCATAAATTTTGGAAAATAAAACAACCCACATGCCAATTAGGATGCCACATGTCACACCTTGATTGGTCCACCTGTCCACCTCGTTTTCCACTAGACTGCCACTGGATTCCACCTCATCTTCTAATGGACTTGACCATCCATGTGGAACTCTATGGTGGTTCCACGTTATCGTTGTACAGGCCATGTGTCACCTGTACACTTGTGTCACATGGCACCCCCTTTTTTCCAAACTTAACATCTTTTCTCGAAAGCTTGAAACTTAATAACTTTCACGTCCAGTGTTTGTTTTTTTCGAAACAAACATAACCAGAAATATCTCATTGAGCTCTACATAGATGCAACCTTTTGTTTACAATTTGAAGACTTTAATTTTGATCGATCTTGGATATCCTCTTGGATCATGCACCAACATAAGATAATATGTTGGATGGATATGATTTGTAGGTTGGAAAGTGGGCCTATTATTAGTGCATTTGATGGTGATTTCTTCAAGTCGTGGGCATGTCATCTCCTAGCCATTGAATACTTACCCTTATCCAGCATGGAATACCATAGATATATAGATTTTTTCCTCTTGAAAGATAGTGGGGACATATTAGTAAACATGTGTTTGTATTCTTTGTAATATATAACCTTTTTTGGATTTTATGATACATTTCAAAAGAAAGAGGTAAAATGTTTAGGTCTGCATAATTATTAACAAAGTTATAATGATGTGAATATCATACCATTAGGAATAGTATGGTATCCTCGATGTCAACACAAGATTAACCATCTAAGGATAAGTTTGAGAGAGTTCTCATAGAATAGAATCTTGGGGAATTTTCCCTTGAGACTCCAATAAATCAAATCGAGCACCTCCTGGAGAATATTTAGAGGTAGGTAGAGGCATTTCCATGAGCATGGATCTTCCTCTTCTATCATGTGGCAGTTACATTATTATGTTATCGAGGGATTCCTACTCAACCTCATTCTTGATACATAGTGGTTGTGTAACACCATGTATTTTACCCCAACGTGTAATGATGTAATTATGTATATAATTATGAAATGGCTAGAAGATTGACATAAATGGTAAAGTTGAAAAAGATGATGTAATTATGTATATTTTATTTTTTTCATAAAAACCATGATTACTGCATCCAAAGAAGGACAAATAAGAGATGGGAAACTATGATTCCATAAGAGGGGAAAGTGAGAAGGGCGTTTAAGGAGGAGATGACCCTAGTGACTTATAAGTTCAAGTCATTATCCTTATTATTGATTTTATCCTAAGTTTTATAAATCCCTCTTTATTAAAGTACATTAGCCATATATTTGAGTTAATTATGTGAAGCTTGGTATTATAAGGGGAAAAGTGAACTTCCCATCTATTCCACTTGTCTAGTTCTCATCACCCGTGCATACCACTTGGTGTTGGAATATTGGAAAATACTGAGAGGGGGGGGTGAATAAGTATTGATAACTTTTAACAATAAAAAACACTTTTAACTTATTCATTAACACATAAAAATAACAAGATACAAAGAACAAAACTTTTATCATGGAATTCCAATTGGTAAAACCACCAACACTTTCTATTACTACAAAATTATATTTTACAAATGGTTTATGCATGATTCTATAGACAAGGATGTTATTACACCCTATTTACTAGCAATTAGAAAGAATCCTATGACCCCCTGATTTTATCAACTACTACTGAAAGGATGCTATGACACCAAGTTTACCAGCTACCACATTAAGGAGGCAACCCCCTTGAGGGAATGTAGCCTTCCCTAGCACAACTATGCAACCCTAAGATGATTATTTGAACTCAAACTTCTTGTACACCTATGGATCTTCCAATGTACTATATAGAGGCTCTTAGTTGAGAATTTAAAGCATTGGTTATATACCCTCAAATGTATCTCTTCATCTAACAGTCATGTATCTTCATCGTGATTTTTCACAAACAAAAACAAATTTGAAATTACTTCTTGGTTTATCATTTTTATCAGTCACGACCTTGAGCAATTACTTTTACACAATGTCCTTTGCACAATTAACCTTCCATAATTTCCTTTTTGCAACAATCCTTTCTGCAACTGCATTTCTGCAATTAACCTTCCCGCATTTATCTTTCTGCAATGATCTTTCTACAATTAGAATTCCGCAATTGCGGGTTGCGGATTAGATATGCTTTTCAACTTTTCTCAAAACTTCTTTCACAATTCCCTTTCTGCAACACTTCTTTTGCAATTGCGGATTGTAGATTGAGGGTCTATTTTTTGAATTTTATTGAAAGTGACTTCCGCAATAGTATTTTCGTAGTTTTAACAAGCTTTCATATTGGCATTGCGGAAACTATTATGGACTATAGATATTTCTCACACTTGTGATATAGGCTATCCAAATCTTCACTCCATACAAACTTAACATTATAATGCTTCTGATTCTGCTTGACATCAATGAAAATTTAATCAATAGTCTTTTGTCTTTTGTTATTCCTCTTACATTAATGAACTCCTTTGACATCAATGAAAACCATAATGAATATTCTCCCCCTTTGGCATGGATGGAAACAACTTCTTAATTTTTTATTTTCTCCCCCCTTGACATTAATGATGGAGGATTCCTTCTGATGGCTCCCCCTGCCAACATATCTCCCCCTGGAATGCTTCGTTTTCTCCTTTTTGTTTACTGTAAAGAGATTACTCCCAAATTATGTCTAAGATGCTCAGATGATTATTTGAGTAGTGGCTTAGTGAATATATCAGCAATTTATTCTGTAGTATTAAGATATTCCAATTTGACCACTTTTTGAGACACTTGATCTCTTAGAAAGTGATATTTTATTGGTATGTGCTTATTTTTGGAATGCATGATAGGATTTTTTGATATTTTAATGGAACTTGTATTGTCACAATTTATTACTTTTGGATGTGCATACTTTAGAAGTAAGTTTTCCAATGTTTTCTTCATCCAAATGACTTGATTACAACATGATGCAACATCAATATATTTAGCCTCTGCTATAGAAATTTCTATGGAGGATCATTTCTTGCTTAACCATGATACCAAGGAATTTCCAAAAAAGAATGTTGCTCACCTGGTACTCTTTTCATCATCAACACCTTCTTCCAAGGATGATTTTAAGGATCCATACTTATTTAAAAGTGTATAAATGTTGGCAAATATTACCAATTTTTAAAACACCAACTATAAAATGTTTGGTGATATTTTTCAAAAAATATTTTAGTTTCCAAGGATTTTATATCGTTTATATAATAAATTGGCAATTTTTAGGGTGAAAAAATTTTACCCCATCAAAATTGGGTGAAACATGGCTTCAAAAATTGCAAAATGGCGAATCGTTTTTTGGATAAAACCCCCTAAAAATAGCCCATGGGATAAATTTTGCCCCTAAAATTATCCCTGCTTTCTGCCCAATTTGCATTAGTGAATTCTTTTAAAGTGAAGAATTGACATTTTGGGTACCATAAACCATAATCCATGGTGACTTTTAGATATCTAAGAATTATTTTTATTGCAGCCACATGTGTTTCTTTGAGAGCTGATTGAAATCTAGCAACCAATCCTACATATTGCATCACATATGTTCTTGTAGTTGTCAAATATAGTAGGATTCCTGTCATAGATCTATACATAGTATGATATACTTCTAAGAACTTGTCATTCTTGCTTAATTTACAACCAATGATCATAGGAGTACTAACGCGCTTGGAATATTCCATCTTAAAATTTTTAATCATGTCTTTGATGTACTTGGTTTAAGAAATGAAGATTATGTTGGCTTATTGATAAACTTGTAATCCCAAGAAGAATATTAATTCACCTAACATTTACATTTGAAATTCCTTCTTCGTTTCAGAAGCAAATTTTACACTTAGTATTTGTATATTGCTTCCAAATATGGTATCATCCACATAAACAACAACAATAATCATATTCTTATCTTCAATTTTTATGTAGAGATTACTATCAGTGGATCCTCTTTTCTATCCTTGTTGTTTCAAGTAGTTATCTAGCCTTGGAAACCATGCTCTTAGGGATTTCTTGAGACCATAGAGTGCCTTTTTTAGTTTGAAAACATAGTCTTTATTTCTTGACAAGAGGAAACCTTTAGGTTGTTCAATATAGACTTCCTCTTCTAGTTTCCCATTCAGAAACATGGACTTGACATCCATTTGACATACTTTGAATCTTTTTTAACATGAAAATTACAAAAACAATATGATTGCTTCAAGTCTTGCTACAGGTGCAAAAGTTTTTTCAAAATCAATACCCTCCACTTGAGCATATCCTTTACACACTAACCTTTCTTTGTTTCTTATCACTTTGCCATTTTCATTGAGCTTGTTTTTGAAGACTCACTTAGTTCCTACAATATTCTTGTTTGTAGGTCTTGGAACTAGTTCCCAAGTTTGGTTCTTTTGAATTTGATCCAACTCTTCATCCATGGCTTTGATCCAATCCTCATCTTTGTTGGATTCTGCAAAGTTCTTAGGTTCCACCACTTAAATCAAGGCTTGTTGATTAAATAGTAGTTTCCTTTTTGTACTAACTCCAACACCTTTGTCACCTATTATTTGTGTCTCAAGATGATCCTTTTGTATTCTTCTAGATGGAGATTTTGTATCATATCTTGGAGAGTCTTCATGTTCATGCTCTTGTGAATATCCTTTCTCTATTATTTATTCTTCTTTATCTTATTTATCATAGACTCCTTCATTCTTTTGCAAGTCTTCCTCCTCTCCTTCATCATCATCTTGGTTTTTTATTCTTCTTGATTTCATGTCATTTGTCCTTACATATGCACTTTCTATGATATTGTGTATCCTTTTATTGTAACATCTATATGCTTTCTTGGTGGAAGAATATCCCAAAAATATTCCTTCAACAATTCTAGAGTCAAATTTATCAAGGTCATCTCCATTCCCTTTTATGTAGCACTTGCTTCCAAGCACTCTAAAATATTTGACTGAGGCAGGTCTTCCATACCATAGCTGGTAAAGGGTCTTGTCATTTCCAACTATTAGATGTCCTCTGTTTAGTATATAAACAGTTGTATATACTACTTCCCTCAAATATACATCGTGAATTTTTTCTTCATTTAGCATAGTTCTAGTAGCTTCTTGGATTGTTCATTTTTTCCTTTCTACAATGCCATTTTGATAACCAGTCATGGAGGATGAGAATTTTCTTTTAATTCCAAGGATTTCACAAAATTCATTGAATTCATTTGAAGTAAATTCACCTCCATTATCTGACCTTGGACATTTTATTTTTAAATTTGTTTCATTCTCAACTATTGCTTTAAAAATTTTAAACTTCTCAAAGGATTCTGACTTTTCTTTGAGAAATGTAACCCACATCATCCTTGTATAATTATCTATGAGCAACATGAAATAGCACTCTCCTTTCAATACTTTAGTTCTTGTTGGTCCATAGAGATCAGTGTGAACTATTTCTAATGGATGTGAGGTTGTATGTTCTTTTATTTTGAAGTTGTATTTAGTCTTCTTCCCATATTGACAATGTTTACAAATTGATTTTAGAGTTTTCACAATTTTTGGAAAGTCACTTACAACTCCCTTCTTACTTACTTTCATAATATTTTCAAATTTTAACTGCCCCATCCTTCTATGCCACAACCAAATTTCATCAATAATAATAATGTAGCATTTTTCTTCATTTTCTAGGATGTATACACTACTTGAATTCCTTACAGCAGTCCCAACAAGTATTCTTGAGTCCCTTTTTCTGATTTCACATTTCTCACAATAAAAAATGCAGATGTTCCCTTGATCACATGTTTGACTCACACTAAGGAGATTAGATTTTAAGTAGTCCACTAGCAACACATTTTTAGCCTTGATCTTGTTGTTGATATTAGTTGTACCTTTGCCAATTATTTTGGAAGATGTACTATCTCCAAAAGTGACTTTTCCCCTATTACATTTTCTTAGGATTATGAACTTGCTTGGATCTCATGTCATAATTTTTGAACACCCACTGATAATATGCCATATATTATTCTTTTCTATCGCACATAGAGAAATCATGGATATCTCCTCCTCTTTCTTTTTCTTCCAGTCCTTTCTCTGTTTTTTATCTTGAAACTCTTTTGTAGCAGTTGTCTTTGTAGGATTCAATAGTTTACAATATCTTGCTATATGTCCATGGTTATTACATTTATAACACTCTATGCCATATCATTGAAGACGTACAAAAAAATTATGGTTTCTTACTTTTGGTTTGTTACTAAATGCATTCTTCTTGTAGCCACGAAACTTTCTATATGCTCTACAATTTAGGGATTTATGACCAAAATTATTGCAGTAGTAGAAATGACCAAAAAAATATCTGTTGATATCTAGTTGTTATTGGTATTCTAGGGATCACATTAGTTCTATCCTTATCATGGGAGGATAGAGCATATTTCTTGATTTCTTTTCTTTTAATTGGACTCTTCGGTGCAACAACATAGTTTATTTTATTTATACCTTGGTTTGTGAGGGAGGAACATTCTCGACTCTTTTCTTTTCCATATCCTAATCCATATTTATCTCTTGATGGTCTTTGTATTCTCAATATGTCATCTAGAGTGTTTGAACTATTTTCAAATTTTGGCTTAATTGATTCTTCATCAAGCTTCTTTCTAAGGTGCATAATCTCTTCTTCAGGACTTTCAAATTCTCGAATTCTCATTTTGAGCTGCAAATCTATGTCTTCTTCAATCTTCTTGGCCTCTTGAAGCTAGGTGTTTAAGTCACTAATGATTTGGTTTGACTGTTTATTTTTTTCTTGCATTTTTCAAGTTCTTCAAGAGCACTAATGAGTTCGTCTTTTAGGTCTACTTCTCCTTCCACATCTGATTCGCCATGATCTTGAGTTTCTATCCCCATAAATATAATTTTTTTTTTCTAACCTTCACTTGTGTTTTCATCTTCACTATCTTCCATGGTATAAAGTCTCTTATTCTTCTCATTAAACTTCTTCTTGTTTTCAATCTTGTCATTTTTGAGCTTCTTTGAGGCTTCTCTCTCAACACCATCATCTTGTTTAGGATAGGGATATTTTGAAGCGAAGTTCAATCCTTCCAAAATTAAAATACTTTAGAGGTAGCTTTCCTTTATGTTTTCTAGTACCTCTCTCAAGCTTCTTGCTGAACATAGCTTATTTTTCATCTGAACTCTCTCTTGCTGGAAATTCTCACCTTCTGCAGACAGAAGTTGTTTCCCTAACCTGAAGTCCTTATAGCTAGAAAAAATGAGTTAAAACAATGAGAAGCACTTCCCCTAAGATTAATAGATGCTTGGAATGGATTATTTTACCTGTCATACAATGTGATGTTCCATTCCTTCGGAAATCTATATCTCCACAGATTCACCTGCATGAAACACAACCAAAGCACATACAAGATCAAAGAACCAAGTACAATCTACAATCCTATGTTGATGACAAAGGAATTAAACAATGAAACAAGTGATCAGTACACAATATGATTCATGGGAAAGAAAATTTCATTGCATTAATGGAATAAGAGAGAGAGATTACAACCAAGAGCCTTAGTGTTGAGAAATCTCTTCTCAAGTATTGGGGTAATGTACATCATCCACAAGGAAAGTTCGGTGGTGGAAAAAGGCATTGAATCACTGATCCAAGTCCAAACTAAACTTCATAACTTGGGATTTGAGGAAAGTTTTGATGTTTGGTCCTCATTATATGCTGATGACGAGAAATATGTGTAACCGGATTGTTGGGTGTGTGTTCTAGTATCTTAAATACACCTAATATTTAATTATCGACCGGGGTTGGTAGGGTTCAAGTTGATACAAAATATATGCAAAGGTAAAAAGGCTCCTAGGGTGTCGTGGAGATATTTTAATAAACAAAATATTGAAAGATCTTTCAAAATAAAAAACTGAGTCAAACTCCTAAGACTACTTGAATAATTGGACTAGACTGGAGTATCAAATTTTAAACAGCTACTAAAATGAAGATATAACCAATAATAATTATAACTTCAGACAATAACTCATACATAAAAGGAATTATAACAACTGAGCTGACAAATAACCAACTAACTACTCCTTAAGTGGAAGGCTGGGGTAAAAAGACAACTTATCTTACAAAAATAGAAAACTGAAAAAGCGAGTAGAAAACTTGATAACTAAATCTTTGAAAGAAGCAAGTAGAAAACTTAATAAAGATAATTAAACTCTATTATTCAATAAATACATACCAAAAACAAGAATGATTCCTATGATTACAAATAATCTAACTTCCTCTTAAAAATAATACATCTAACCCTAAACTCTATATGCAAACAAAAATAACCATGATGTAAAACAGCAGTAAAACAAAATTAGTGTTTAATATTCAAGAAATAAGAACAACTTAATCCATATTTAATTTAAGGTGAAAAGAAAAATAAAAGAAGAATAATAAAACCTTAATCAATGACCTAAAACAGTCAAACTTTAATTGTAATGCTTAAATAAAACTACCAACTACAAACATAATCCAAAGGTCGACAAAACAAAACTAGAAACAATCTTAAAATACATAAAAAACACTAAAAATAGAACCAAGGGTTAAATGACAGACTGAACAGTAGGTCTGTAAGGGGTGGCTGAATGGAAGACTAGACAGATGGTCCGAATGGCAGTCCGTACAGTTGAAAATGGTAAAAACTAACCTAAGTGAACTAATTCTTCAGCTGAAGTTATGCAGATCTAAACCTAATGCATGGAATCAATAAACAAACCTATTTAATCAGCAAATTAACTTCAAACTAACTCTTAAACAAAAAATAAAGAATTGCATATTAAACCATTTAGTAAGCTAGAAATTAATTTAAACAGACTGGAAATTAACTTAAGCAAGTTCGTGGAAGGAAATAAATAAACAGAACTAAATCTAAATGAAAGAAAACTATTTTATATAAGCATATTCATAACAGGAAATAAATAAACAAGACTGAATTCAAATGGAAGCAAACTATTTTATATGTTTGGAAATAAAGACTGAAAGCAATACTAGAATGAAATGACTATAAATAAAATAACCGAAAGCAAATGACTGGAAACAATTGACTGAAAGCAAAGTTATGCGCACATCTACTTGTTTAAATTCTGAAATAAAACTAATATAATGCAATACAGGAAATAAAATAGCATTTACTATTATCTAATGAAAACAAACTGGAAATTAAACTAGGCTAGCTAAAATAGAAAATAAAGAACTGAATTAAACAAATAAATGAACCTATGGTTGATGAGGGGCCCTCTCAACAATCAGGGGTGATTTCTGCTAACTCCTACTCAAATGCAATCTTCAACAGCAATGCATACATCTCTTTATTCAGATTCAGAAACAGAATTACAGTGACTATGAATAGCTTAACAAAATACTTCTCTAACTCTCCTCACTAACTAACTCTACTCTTTATTTGAAGAATAATATATATATTTTACATGAGATATGAGCAAGTCGACCCTTAAAGGTCAACTGCTCTCTAATTTTAGTCAATCTTTAAAGAAACATAATTGATTTCAGCAACCAACGCATGGACGTCTTCCTTCTTCAGCGTGAGCGTGACCTCTACAATGTGAAAGTGGCATGATATTCCTCCATTCACATGGGTAGATCCTCTTCAGCGTGGCATCAATCCCTTCCTTAGTGTGGTTGATGGGTTGGTGTTAACCACATGCTTGTACATAGCAGTAGGTTTCTAGAATGCAGGTCCCTCATCGGCGCAATTGTGTGGATTGGTGGTGTTGTGAAGAGCGAGGGTGACGACACAGTTGGTCTTCTAAAATGCAGGCTGTTCTTTCCCTTTGAATCACGTGGATAGTGAATGGATAGGTGGCGATCGAAGGAGATTGAAAGCTAGTGTGCTATCCAAAACATGGATTTATTACCCAGACATGTGGGTGATCGGTTTGGTTGCAGGTTGTTTCATGTTTAAATGCCCAAAACTGGTTATGGATAGCACACAAGCTGATGGGAAAGCTGAATAGAGCACTAAGCCATGAGTTGGATATATTATGCATCGATCTAGGGAAAACATGGCAAACCACCAGCGAATTTTGCGTGACGGCTGGATGTCGAGCTGAATGCCAAGCTGGATCATGAGCTGGACATATTGTGCAAAAGGAAGGCTGAATGTGTTTTGGTGTTAATTTGCTCAAACGAACTATAAAATCTACAAATCAATATACATATCAGATAATACATTAAATATGCTTTAAATAATCTAATTTTGAGTTAATAAAATCATAAAAATGATATTAATAACCAAAGTTGTAATAACATCAAATTTGTTCTTACCTTGTGCTGAAATAACGATCTGCATGACATAAAATATACTAAAGATAATAAAATATGTGTTTAAATGTGTTATTTAATTGCCAAAAATGATCATAAAATGAGGCTCAACAAGAATGCCCCCCAAAGCATGAGGCTATAGGGATAGGATAGGTGAAGGATTTGTCAGAAGAAGTTATCACTTCGAGGAAAGATTTCAGTGATCAGAGATCTTCAACAACTTAGCTCATCCTGCAGAACATCAACACTTTGATTCAGATATATATGACTCTCATCATGGCTACAGACCAATACAAAGCAGATCCATGTGAGGTACAAACAATCATGGCTACTATAATACAACGTATATTCATGTGAAGAAGACTCAAACTTGGGCATATCTACCAAATATCCAATGTAGATCTATGTCATACAGATGCAAATTTGAGCACAGCCACAACCAAACAAACGTGGATCTATGTTAGGACTCATACAAATACTCAATCGCAACCTAGGAAAAGCAATGAGTTCTTAATAGATACCCAAGGTTTTCATCTCATCTTCAATAAAGTATGATTATATCCATGTGATTACAAATGTCTTGATGTCGAACATGGTAGATGGAACACTAGATTACCGTTCAATGATGAGAACCGTTAATAAGTGCGATGGAGATCACTATTGATGTCGATGATTCCCAAGGTACCCTAGTACATTCATCTAAATGTGAATACATGATTTGATGTCGAACACTCGGTTGAATCTTTCGATCAAAGGTCTATGATGTAAACCTATTGTCGAAAGTGAGATAATATGTCATTCATGCATACAGATCTCAAGGTACTATTTTGTTTCTAAGACTAATTCTTGGATGATGAGCTGAAGTTGAAAGGAATAGTCTCGTCAAAGGAGGGCCATGATGAATCCCACATCAATGAAACAAAACTCGAAACAAAGTTTTGGAATTTGAATATGTTGTAACCATAGGACTAACTCAAAGGTAACTAACACAAAGGTATTTTTTATTGCAGATGTAAAATATCAACATGATTTTCCTTTGAACATCAGGTGGCATGACCAAAGGCTTGGAAGCATTGACTAGACAAGGAGGATACCAAGACATAATGTGACGATGGACGATGAATTCTTTGAAACATTCAAACTTGATTTAAATGACTCATGAAAGTGGATCGACTCAAAAGAAATATGAATACCCAATTAACTGAATGAAATGCAGATAAGTGCCATGTTCAAAGGTGAGTACAAGTTTCCATAATTGCAAATGATATGTCATTCCCTTCCCTTACTTTTCCCGTCATGATCGATGAGTGCCTCTTTTCATTTTTATGAGTTCAAAGAGGGTAACAAAAAATTGTTGTAACTTATCATAGGATAAGTCCATTCTCACATGTTTTACAAACCTGAGAAATGAGGGGTTTGTTCCCAAAACAAGGTCTTTCAGTGTTTAATTTAACGATTCCAATGAAAGTAAACTCAGTATCATTCATGTTTAAAGATTCTGAACGAAAATGGAAGAATACTCTAGAGGGTCATTTTTCGTATGATTTTGTCAAAACCCCAAATTTTCCGAAAAATTTAAATTTTTTAAAATAGCATATAATATCATTAAATGCAGTCATTAATTGTTTGATTAGTTTATGTTACTAGAATTGTAACTGAATGATCTTTTATTATACTTAACTTTAAAGATGAGTTTATTGTCAGTTACTGATTGTTTTCTGTTTGTGACCACAAGGTGGGTTGTCATGAAAAGACGAGGCTTACTTAGCATTGAGCTAATGCATTAAGTTCCTTATGTTCTTACAGATGACAGGTAAGGAGATTGGCTACTACTGTAAAATAATTCTAAAGTTTTCAAGTACCAGTAGTTTGTAAAATAAAAAGTAGAAGAATAAATTTAGTGGCTAAACACAGATCAAAGTTTTGTTGAGGTAAATTCCAACTATTCACTGTTATAGATATATTCATGATGATACACCATGTTTATTTTTCCTTACCATCGATTTATCATATATTAAACTTATCTTCGATCCGATGAATAAATCACTGAAAACTAGTATCATTCTGATCATCAAAAAGAAGTATAATTTCAAAAGTTTCAGGTTTAAACATTATGTTGATAAATTCTCTCTGTAAAAGATTTCCCATTCATATGTGATAAAATTATAAGTTAAGTACATATATGCATTTATCTTCATGGTTGTTGTAGCATACTCAGTTCAGATTTCATCACATTCAGATTTGTGACTTTAGTTGCACATGACAAGATATTACAAGTATCAATCTATACTCATTTGACTTTAAGCATGTACAAGTTTATTGTTTTTATATAAAACTTCCCTTAATGAATTAAGAGATTACATTGTTCTATAATACTATTCTATTTCTATTATTGACACTTGGATAAATCCAAATTACTTTTAGGATCATTCCTAAACTTATCACAGCTAGCCCCTTTGTGAGTATTCGAAGACGATACTATCAACAAGAGGGTTAATGTATATCCTAGTTGCTTATCACGTATTTACTTATAGAATTTCTCATAATTTCTTTTGATCTTAGAATGTGATAAAGTTAAATTATTATCATGACTATTCTAAGACTATTAAAAAGAGTTGCTAACTTATAAACTAGTATTAATAATAAGAACTAGAGCTAACCAAAATCAAATTGATGAGTAACATATAGTAATTTACCACCAAATATAGTCTTTAAAGAAGTGTTATGTGGTTTATCTTCATTTTAAGACTAGGATAAAAGGCATTATAGTTAGGGTTAACAGCAAATACGCCAACCATAATCCAAAGCCTTATAACCTCTCACCACTTATCAACTCTCCATACTTATATATATATACGAGATTATAATATGAGCAAGATCAATAGTGCAAGGTGTATAGACATTAAAATAACGTTATAATGTTGCAATCATAACGCAGGTAATGATACTATAGTGTAAAGCACCTCATGGGATCTCCATACGATGATTGGGTTTGAGTTTAGTCAAGGGATAAAATCGTGGGACTTTAGAACTTTACCCACTGCATGGAAAACATTTAAGTACTTACGTGGTCACATAATAGCCCTGCATTGGTGCTATTTAACTGTTGACTTAACCCTAAATTGTCACTTCTCCTTCGCCTTTGGCCTTTGTCCGCTCTGCGAACCTTCCTGTCCATTCAGCCGTCGTTTGGTCTGCTATTGAGCTCCTACTGTTCCACCTGCTGTTCCAACTCTTTATTAACTCATCCCTTACACTGTGTGAAGAGATTAGAAGGTGAATAACTTACTTCTTGCCTCCACGATACCTCCATTGTTAACTCGAGCTCTGAATAGTTTTAAACCTTACCTCTCCTCGCTCCAATGGCCATGAATCTCCCTTCAAGATAGCGTGGCTTATGCTACTTGCAACTGTATGATATTTGCATAGAAGAGATAATACAGCTAGGATTTTGTCCTGCCATCGTTGAGTTGGGATTCCTGAACTGTCTGAGGTTGAGAGTGTTGAATGCTGCTCCTTTGCCATCGGGTTGCAGGTTTTTGGCTTACACCGGTCGCGGCATCACTGTGGAAGATGGCCCTCTGCTCAGGTAATTTAAATAAATTTGTTCCCTTCATTATTGAAGTTATTATTACTGTTAATTCTTTTCTTTTATGTTAAAGTCGCAGCTAACAGTCGGCTGTTCACTGGATAATGCAAATATACCTACTACCCTTCTCTGCAACAGATGAACGAGGGTTACGGCACTATGGCCATGGTAAGCCCTGGTCTCTCCATGGCTTGTTCACCTTGTGTGAGCCTTTAAAGGAATGCGATGGTTTGGTTGTTATGACCCTGTTTGACCTTCAAGGTTTTTAGTGGTTTGTTTTAATGTTATGTAACAGGGTTTATACCCCAGCTCTCACGCAGAGCTCTCTGGCTTCGACCGTGAGTGTAAAATCTTGCCTGTAATTATTGTGATGTTTAAGTAAAAAGAACAAAGAACAGGCTATAAGCCTTCGTGCAAGTTTTGTTACTGTCGTGAGTGTTACTACTACACTGGATTTTATTTGTAGTCAATACACTTGTGTATATTGTGAAGATTTGGGTGTTTACCCTAGGTTATTATACCAGTAATTAGTTACTGCAATTTCTTCTGCATTTCTTTTCCTTGCTTACGTTATAGAAGTTTCAAATGCTTATTATGTTTAGTTTTTATTCTTCTAATACCTAACTGTAAGTAGAATACTGTTAGTTTTATCATTAATTAACTTACTTGTAAATAAAAGGGATTTGATAGGGTTAAACCCTAGATGGCGGTGAAGGGTGATAATACTGTTTTTGCTTCTTTTAATGTTAAAATAAAATTTAAGTTAAAAGACATCTGTCACATTAGGGTTACTGATGAGGTTTAAAACACTTAAGCTCAACTACTGAGCATCCTGTACTTTTATCTTTTCTCCCTGCATAGATAAACCTTTGATTTGTATACTGAAAATTATGTGTTATTATCAGTTTATAATTTAATCTTCTTATTAATAAGGAAATTGTAATTGTTATATAATTTGTACCCTGATAATAATATAGGGTTTTATATATTTTATTTATTTAAATATTCTGGTACTGTCAGTAAATTTTCATCTATAACTTAGATAATAAGTAATTTAATTTTTACAGTATAAATATTTCAAGATTACTTACAGGGTATCAGAATACTCTCTATGTTAAGAATAATAAAGTTCTTATAATGCATAAATAATTTACTATAATTGTTTGTATTAACACATGGTACTTACTAATACAAAGTAATGTTCTTGCCTTTATTGCAATACTAAAATCTCCTTATGTATAACCTTGTTTATCTTATAGCCTAAGAAAAAATAGCATTATACTGTTGTTCTTCCTACGCAAAATGTATTAGGTTTAATTATTGTTTTAAAAGTATTTTTCATTAAGGTTTCTGTAACAGGTTTAAAATTTGACCTCCTTATGAATGAGGAAAAGTATTTACTGCTACATAGTTATACCTTTACAAGAAAATAAGATTTGGAACTGTTAATTACTTGTAGTTCGGACAGTAAGTTTGATTCTGGGGAATATTATAGTAATAAGAATTCTACTTTAAATTAGATAGCAAGATGTAAAAGAATACTTTACTATTATTATATTGTTTATATTATCTTTTTGACATTTCTATAGCTTTTATATTAATTCCTTAGTTTATTTTATAATATTTGGAAATAGTATTTATATTTGATTCTTCTGTAGTTTACTATACTATCTACATTCTACTGTAATTAGTTTATTCTCTTAGTTTAAATGTTTACTTACAAATGTGCTGTAAGTACAAATATTAACATGTTTATATTCTGAATAAAAGAATATTAGTTCTGTAACTTGTTCTTGCTTTGAGTTAACTTTTAGAAATGAAAGTATCCGAATACCAGGAAGGAAACTATATAGTAGTAGTATAAATTCAAATCTAACTTCTACTATCTTTCCTTTACAGTAGAATTTACTGAAACAAACAAAAATACAGTACTAGGAGGTAGTTTTAAGACTATGAGAAAATAACATATGAATTTGTAAGACATTACTAGTTACTGGAGGTAACTAAATAAAAAGCTCGGTTCAGAAGGATACTACTTCCTAATACCGAGATACTGTGCTAGAGTACGGTCTGGTGATCCCAGATGTGGAAAAACACAGTAAATTCTTTAATTTCATCTATAGATTAACTACTGATAACCTGAGATATTCATATTACTAAACCAGCTAACTCTTCTGTCATATAATATAAACATAACATTCATACATTCATACTCTTTTAAACATAAATAGATAAGTAACAGAACCTGTTGAAACTGTGGACAACAACAGCAATGGGAGGCCGTTCCTCCCTACCAACTCTTGGAAAGCACTCAGACATCGACTTCTTAGGACCCCCGAGCTTGCTCTGGTCTCCCTGGCTGGAACTAGGTGCAGCAAAGTCAGACACCAGTCTTCAAACTCAATATTAACTCAGAACTATTAGTCAGTTCTCTTTGGCCCAATAGCTATAAATAAAAATCAAGTTACTGCAGCAATCCTCTTAGAACAACTTCCTTACTATATTTCCCTCTTCCTCAATGAATTTCCTGAATAACATTCACCTGAATGCATTCTCTCTGGAAAATAACTGAGCATCCCCAGCTCTCTTCATTGAGTACTTTTAAAAGATTGCCTAGGTCTTTTTTGGGTTAACTGTCATTTAATGAGCCACCTGCTCTGATTCCACTTTCTTGGGGAATCATGACCCCAAATATAGGGAAGTTGCCACCTGCAACTTAGGAAATGTTTGAGGATGTTGCCACTTGTCTTTTGCCTTTCCACCTAGTTCCATCCACCAGTTTGACCAGTAACCTCTTTTTAATAGCTCTCCCATGCTGTTGTCTCCATAATTTATTTATTAATAATAAAATATTCTGAATTACACTCCATTACTGTTGACTCTATTGAGTCATCAATCCCTACTTAGGATTAAGTTTAACATAATGTCTCAGAAATATAATAAAACAATTTACAAAATTTTACAAAATTGGGCTATGTGACAGATTTAGTATCCGAGACCCCAAAAAGTGTAAAATAATACCTTAGAGAACTCTTCTAGTCAATGACTAGAGTATTCCTTTTTTGTAACTTAGTCAATTTGAACTGAAAAAGGGGTAAACTACCATCAGAAATACGACTCTTCAGGTCTTTTTACGAGCATGAAGAAGACAAGTTCACTTGAAGATATTTTCACAATTTAGGAGTCTGAAAAGAGCGCTTAAAGATGACTCCATTAGGGTTTATTTTCATGAAAAGGAGTTTAACGAGACTTAAAAGGAAATAAAACTTGACTCAAAAATTTAGTACTAGGTTTACCGAGCATGACTAAGATTTCGAAAATGGCGCTCAAGAGCTTTTTCCATTTTGTGCGAGGACAAAAAAGTCAAAAATAAAGTCATTCATAACCAAAAATTCAATTTCTCCGTGACCTGCAAACTTCAAAATGGCCATTAGACTCCAAAAATATTAAAAACTAGGCTTTATAGACTATTTGAGGGTAAATTTTTAAAAAAATAATTAGAGTAATGGAATAAAATCCAAAAATATTTGAATAAAAGATGGTAAATAGTAAAAAGACTTACCATTTTCTTTTTTACTATTTGGAGAGCATTTTAGGGCCATTTGTGTGTAGATTTTAGATGAGGATTCTGAAGCCGTTGGTCCACTATTTTTAGAACCGTCAGTACCAGGTAAATCCTAAAATCATTTCCAAGATTTTCATGGTTTCCTTTTTCCATTCCATGCTAGTTTTAGGGGTTTGGGGGAATTTACCCAAAGATAAAATGTGCCCACTGGGTAATGTTCTTTTCCCTTTTGGGATAAGTGATGCCCACATGACACCGCACATTTTCCTATTGAAAAGTGTAACAGCAGTGCTCTGTCCTAAAGAGAGATAGGAGGTGTCGCAAATTCCATAGAACATGGTAAGAAATAATCCAAAAGAATAAATCTTAGGTATTGCAAATTATTTGTTTCATGTTGTAATCATTCATTTTGAACTAATGTTCTAATTCTTTTGATGGTTAGACAACCAACTCCTCGTGATTAAGTACTATGCACATGTCGGTACCGAATTTGGGGGAGATCCTGATCTGGCCCTACCAGCAGATGCCCAATGGGGTGATATGGGTAAGTGAGACACTAAGAAATTGATGTTTTTATATTTTATGTATTTATGTTTTTTATGTATGTTAATGATACCTACTTTTCTCATGCATATGTGGGACATGCACGACCTAGAGGATCATCTCCAATCGGAAAGTGACCAGGGGCCTGCTTTATTCATAGAGGATACGACGAGATGACCGAGCTTGAGGATAAACTTAGCCGGTTAACACTAGATATCCCATATATCACTGTAGATGACCTCTCTAGGAGGTATCAGAGACACACTATGGGAGTGTCGGGTCATTTCAGATGCTTGCTACGTAGAGTGGCAAGAGTCGTCATGTTCTATCATGAGCACCATTAGGATCCCACACGATGTAGACACTGAAAGCTATCTAGCTTCAGTATTTTTTGTTATTTTGTATATATGAAAGCCAACATGCTTAAATCGGGGCCTCGAGACCATTTTTTTGTTAAAAAACAATTTTGATATCTATATCTATATCTATATCTATATATATGTATATATACAGACTTATTGGCGGCCTATTTGTTTTCAAGCATGGAATGATATTTATATGAGTTGTATGTCTTTTTACTATTTATGTTTATTTACAATGAACCATGTTTTTCAGTTATCAAATGTCATGTATGGGAAATATACCAGTCCAACATGTAATTGGCTAATGACTCTGCAACTGTGTTACAAGATCTAGGAATATGCTCATAAGTAATAGTCTCAAATGACCTTTCCAACAAACGTACTATCCGAAAGAGGTGAAGAAGTACTGAGTTCCGAATGGCATAAACATGATTTAAATGAGAAACCACTAGCTGAGAGTCAATCAAGACTACCAAATGATCAATGTCTCGAGATGTAGCTTCAATTAAAAAACCTATTACCACATGGTACTCGGCAATTTTATGGGTGGTCAAACCTATACAAACTACACCTGAAATAACTAGGTCATGAGCTTGGGGATATAATACCTTGGCAGCTGAAGCAAGTTTCAGAGTGTGAAAACAAGCACCATTAGAAAAAACCATAGAAATCCATTTGATCTACAGAATCAAAACATGGGATAAAAAATATTGACAAAAAATCAAAACCATATTAAAATAACAAAACCACACTCAAATTCCAAGAAATGTACATATATACAAGGCACTCATGAAAAAGACAACTCAAGAATAGTACCTTTTCAGGTACAACCCATTGCGACATTTCCCGAAAGGTATCCCATTGTAATCAACAAGCTCATAGGCTCCTTTTTCTAAGACTTTACTTACAATGTAGGGACTGTACCACATGGATTCAAACCTCCCCTTCCCAAGTTTTTCATGTTTTTTATCGTAGGTTAGAACCAGATCCTCTTCATTAAAAACACGAGGTTGAACTGACTTATCATATTGGGCCTTGATTCATTTTTTTGTGAGACTCATTAGCCAAGGAGGCATCTCTTCAAGTCTCATCAAGGTTCAACAGATAAAGAAAGCGTTATTCTTTAGTAGAATTCTTGGGTAGAAGCTCAACTGCAAGATTGAGTGATGGAATTTCACACTCAATAGGTAGGACAGCTTCCAATCCATAGACTAATTGAAAAGGAATAAAACCATTTGTTGTTTTCACTAAAGTTTTGTAAGCCCATAGTGTGGAAAATAGAGTTAAGTGCCGATTGGATTTATGGTCTATAACCATCCTACAAAGCATAGTATTCAAGACCTTGTTAATGGATTCAACTTGGCCATTATATTGTGGATAGTAAGGGGTTGAGTTTTCATGACGAAAACCCAACTTGGTACTCATCTTAGCCATCATCTGATTATGGAAATGAGATCCATGATCAGTTACTATGGCTTGTGTAACTCCAAACCTAGCTACGATGTGATTAAATAGGAAGAGGGAAGTAGTATTACCATCCTCTGCATATGTAGGCATTGCGTCAGCCCATTTTGTGAAATAATCCATGGCTACGATGATGTAACCATGCCCCCTGGTTGAGGTAGGCTTACAATGCATAAATTCAATCCCCCATTTGGAAAAAGGACCAACGGCAATGATGGGGTGTAATGGAGCAAGGTGGGTGCGCGTTTTTGGATAGAAAAGTTGACAAGGTGGGTATTTTTTAACCACCTCATGACAATGTTTAAAGATTAGGCAACAAAAATACCGAGTGCGAAGGATTTTCTAAGTTGTATCCATCCCAAAAAGATGACTGCCACATGATCCAGAGTGGCAGTCATTCATGAATTGTTCAGCCTCATCATGAGTAAGACATTGTCGAAGAATAGAGTCAATACCAGGCCAGTATAAGGTGTCATTGAGAATGAGGTAATACTTATCATGGTGATGAATGCGCTTGCTATCGTCATGGGATAGACTGGGCTGAAATCTTTGGGTTTGGAGATATATGATCAAATATCCATACTATGGGTTGGTCATGCTTATCAAGAACAAGAATTCATCTGGAAATAAATCATTGGGCTCAACTTCTGTGAGAGCACGGGGAAGGTCACACATCAGCTTCGCAAAGACTAGAGACTTCTTGGAAGTGGTCTTGGAAAATTTGAGATCAAATTCTTGTAGGATGACAATCCAATGGGAATACTTTCCCCCTAGTACTTGATGGGTGAGAATATATTACATAGGGTTTCGATCTGTAAGAACAGTAGTTGTGTGAAGTAAGATGTAGTGACAGAAACATTGCACATTGATGATCGTAGCTAAGGCTAGCTTCTCCACATGTGAGTAATGGGTTTCAGATTCAAGAATACTATTATTGAGGTAATATATCACATGTTCTTGGTTGTTTAGATCTTCCTACACTAAAACCATGTCAATGGTAGTAGTGGAGGTGGCAATGTAAAGAAGAAAATATTTTGAGTAATTCGGGGGGTGCAACACAGGTGAGTATGTTATAGCATGTTTCAAATTATCAAAATCTCTTTGAGATTGATCATCCCAAATAAAGGGAGTGTTCTTTTTTAAGAGACGCATGTAATCATGCATTTTCTTTGCAAAATTACATACAAAACGATGAAGAAAGTTTCCCTTTCCTTGCAAACATTAGAGTTCAGTAATATCTGTGGGAGGTGGTAAGGCCACGATAGCAGTAATATTTAAGCTATCAATTTGAATTCCATCCCAAGAAACAATGAAGCCAAGTAAACATCCAGTCTCAACATAGAAAACACATTTTTTCAATTGAGTCGATTATGGTAATGACGACCTCAAAGGAAAATGTGTCTAAGATTCCCTAAATGGTCTTCTTGTTTTTATGAATGAGCAGGTAGGTCATCCAAATATGGCTCCACTATGTGTTGTATATCATGAAAATAATATGGCATAGCTCATTGGAAAGTATCTCCATCATTATTCAAACCAAAAGGAATATTTCGATAAGCAAAGGTTCCCCACGGGAAAATAAATGTCATTTTTTGTTGGTTGGCAAGTAAGATATCAATCTGATTATAGCTAGAAAATCCATCCATGAAAGAGAAAATGACACTTCCAGCATAGTTATCGATGATCTGATTGATGTGAGGGGTAGTAAAGTTGTCCTTTGCACAAGCTTTGTTCATGTCCCTAAAATTGATACAAACCCTAACAGTTCCTTGTTTCTTGGTCACAAGGACAATAGTAGACACCCACTCGATTAAAGGCATGGGATAGATAAAACCAACTCTAAAAAGTTTCTCAACTTTATATTTAATGGCTGCATCTTTTCTTGGGTGGACCTGGAGAATTTTTTTCCTAATAGGTCTTGCTGTCAGGTATGTCTTGATCTCATGTATGATGATAGATGGCTCAATCCCAGGAATTTCTTCATAAGTCTAGGAAAAACCATTGTGGAATTTCTTAAAGAGAGATAGGTATTCTTCAATTTTTGTTGTCAAGTAGTTCTGGCCTATGTGGATATGCTAGACAACACCTGGCTTGACAGATATGTCAAGGGGAATTTTTTTGGTGATATTGCATAAATTCCCTTCGGAATCAACACCTTGCAGTAATACAGGTGTTTGTGGAGACTCGACTATATCAGAACTTATCAGAGAAACAAAATCTAAATCTACTGAATTGGAATTAGGAAAAAACAACGATCGATGATGAGAGTCTTCCCATGAATATTAATCCAGAATCATGATATCCATAATAGACTCATCTAATGCAAAATTCTATGAGAGATAATCTAAATTCAGGAGAGGGGAATCTAGCCAATAGGGAAGATGGTAAGCATTTGATTCTACCAAATGATGGTCATTTATGTAAGCATCAGAAACAGACTGAATGGCATCATACAAGGCTTTGTGTGGACTCAGAGAAGATGATTCAGCAATCTCTTTTCCTTTATACATGCCCCGGATCATGGAGGATATCGTGTTTACCATGGCAGTTTTTGTACTAGGAGGGGTAGTGTTGAATGGAAAAACTACCATGAGTGAAGAATACTTTAACAATCCAACTCCTACAGACTCATAAGAAAGAGGTGAATGCCCTAACATATGAATATTATTTTTCCTGGAAGTAGTAATATCCGGTGAGCAATAATCAAGCTTATCTGTCATCATAATTTTTCCTTGATGTGGGAACTGGAGTGTGCAGAAAACCAACAACGCAACAATCGTCATAGCATAGAACCAATTCCTTCCTAACAACAAGTTGTAATCAAGAGGAACATCGACCACTTCTACTTGGATAGAAACGGTTTTTCTCCCCAGCTCAATGGATAATGCTGGTAGTAGACCATGGGGTTGAAAACCTCATTCATCAAAAATTTTAATGTGGTTGGTGACTTATTCAACTCAGGAGGACCAATGGATCTCCAGCAAGACATTGATAAGACTGAGGTGGAAGCTCCTTCATCTAATACTATCTTATGGACCTTCCTACCCACCACTCTGGTAGCAATTTGGAAAGTGAGATGGTAGGATAGCCTCGATTTATAATTCTCCACATTGAATGTGATCAGGGTAGAATTCTCAGGATCAAAATCCCCTAGGGCTGACAACAAATTCTTGTGTTTTACAGGACAGCTTTGGAGTACTTCCAACGTGGACATAGCATAGGGTGCTTGAGCCAAATATTCAACAACATTATAAAATAGGGCAGCTCGACCAATAGGATTCAAAACATTTTTATGGATTGTACTCTTCGGGAGACGCATGATTGTGTCAAAACTAGGTTTCTGAATAGTGAAAGGACCATTATAAGGAATTGGAGGAGAAGGGTTAATGGGAGGAGTCTTATCGGAAGAAGCACCCTGATATTTCTTCTTGGGTGTTTTATCATATGTCTGAATTCTAGTACTCAACGCAATTTTTTTAATGGACATCATACCAATGTCTTTAGTATAGGATGAAGGACCATGTGAAGAAATATTGTCGACCATCTATTGCTAGGATGGAAAGGGGTTGGTTAACACTGCTGGTGTGGGGTTACTTTTCAAAAATGTATTAATCTCTTCACGACGAGGACACTCCTTCGTGAAGTGATCATCTCCATGCAATAAGAAAGGATACTTAGCCTTTCATTTTGGTTTTTCATCATTCTCTAGGGTAGATGTTTTTGTTCTCTCCTGTTGGTTTCCAGGTTTCTTATTCTAACCTTTTCCTTTTTTCTTATTGTCGAGTAATTTTGAGGAAGGAATTGCATTCACCTTGGTGGAAACCGTAGGAGTAGAATAAGTTGTAGTTGAAGCACTCGGTGGCTTAACATGATTGGTTGTAGATAAAGGTTGGATTGTACCAACAAAACCATCAATAGGAGTCTCTATAGGTGGCTTTGTAGGATCAGTGATAGGATGAGGAGCATGAGAAATTAAATTATATAAATTTTCAGATTGAGAATAGACTATGTCTAAATATTGGGCCTGGCTAATAACCTGCTCTTCTGTGACATCACCACCCATGGCCACATCCCGGGAAATAAGTGGCAACAAGGACTTTGTGAACCACTCAGCCAAAAGTTGATCTGGAATGTGAGCCTTTATTAACCTTCGACGCCTCCTTCATTCATGGATATTATCTGAAATGTGAGTGGAGGTATTTTTTTGAAGAGAGGTCAAGAGATCTATACCAATCTCATACCAAATAGGTAATTGGAAATGAGTAAGAAACATTGTTGTGAAGGAATTAAAATTCACAAATGAGTTTTGTGGAAGTTCAATGTACCATTTTATGGTTGTGTTCGTCAAATTTCTTTGGAAGTGTCTTAATCTAATAGAATCATCCATCAGGGAGTTGAATGAACACCACTAATCGAAAGTAATCACGTGATTTTTGGGATCTTCACCTTGTTTTCCATCAAACATTGGAATTTTTGATGGAAATTTGACCAAGATGGTAGCCAAAATAGATCGTGTTGAATGGGATCGTATATTAACTCAGATAGGTTAGGTAAATACAATGTATCAAAAAATGGAAGTTGTCCGTTGAAATGTGGGTAATTATAATACTGATAAGGTAAATCCACCCATGTAGGACCAAAGTTCTGCTAAGGTTGACCTTAAAACCCACTAAATTGTTGATAGTTAGGAGCATTTTGACCCATAAAGGGTGGTTGCACCTGGTTTGGTCTAGATTTAGGCCCATAAGTAGGTTGAGCACACTGATTGGTAACTCCTCCAAGATAAGGTACATATAAAGGATTATTGTACTGTTCCCTGCTAATGTATTGATTACAAATGTTAGGTTGTTGTGCAGGGACCCAAGCTGATGTAGGAGGAAGTGAAGCAGGACCAATAGGACCAAGACCAGCATGACCACTAGATCCAATAGCTGGAGGGGGAAGATGTGAGAAGTTATGTAGGATAGGTACATAAGAACCTATATCTGGTTGGGATATAGGAGGGAAAAATTGACTCCCAACATTTGGAAAAACCCTTGGAAGGCATAGAAGCTCTACCCATATGAGGATTTGACAAAGGGTTTTGAGTTGACTGTAGCACTCTTGAAGGAGTGGCAAGTCTAGACACTATAGGTGCAGATGGAGGATTGGTTGGAACAACATTAGAAGGAATATTCAATGACCTACCTAAAATATCACTAGGTAAAAGGTAGGGGAAAGGTCTTCTAGACTTTGGGGTCAACTCCATAAGTCACACATTCATGGTACTAGTAGTACCGAACTGAGAGATGGCTTGACCAAGGGAAGTTTTCCAAAATGGAGCATTAGGTCCAAATATGGGAGCTACTATTTCATCAAGATGAAATTTATGAAACCCAGCTCCAGAAGGAGTTGTGATGACAAAAGAGGCATTCTGAGAGGTGGTTTTCTACACTAGTGGTGGTTTTCAACTACTTCCTCTTCAACTAGAATTCCTTTCGGTTCTGGCATAGAAGTGCTACCTACCTTGGAATCGTTCTTTGTGTCTCTTTCCATGGTAGGTTGAGTTGGAGGATTCAAATGATTTTTTGGTGATAACCCTTGTAACTGACGGGACCTTCTCCATGGGAAATCAACCAGTTTATAAAAATCAAACTGATCTGAAAGGTAAAAATATCTATCTAAGAAAGCAAGACAAATCCTACCCAGGTTAAAGAAACAATTAGAACTTGTGATAGGAGTGGTAAAAAGTTAGGATCCTCACAGGATTATCAAACCACCACAACTCGCTATATACCGCAGGGTCCAACAATAGAGCACAACAAGCAGGATTGGGATCGTACCCTTTCCTAAAAAACCATTTACATGGATGCTACATGCATAGTAATCTCCCCAAGTGTTTTTCTCAGTGTATTGCGGTGATAGGACGGTCAAAGGCCTAAGCTTAGATGGTCTCAAGATCCTTAATAGTGTCTCCCTATATACACAAGGTACATGGGAGCTCCACTCCATAGTAGTGTTGTCTAATGCACAACCGTTCAAAATGGGCCTTCTGATATACAAATGAGTACTTGAAGTACCTTTGTATATACCTCAAGGGTACATGAAAGATAATTTGATATACTAGTGGTATGTGGAAGAACCACACGATCCCCAAGATGTAGTGCAAGAAAAAAATGACATCTCCTACGCTTAAATACACCAGAACGCGTTTCTAACCTATCACACCTTTCTACAAATTTTAACCTAAGTCTAGCGCTTGATTTTATCTTTGCGATTAATTGGATGCATGAGGTGAGTACATAAAAGTAAAACCATGCAGAATGCTTGTGCAAATTTTTTCTTTCACTTTCGCAAAATTCCCTACTTAGAGAAGGGATAAAGGTTCAATTTCTACTTATCCAAAAATGACTAAATCCCAAGAAAATGAAAAAGAAGTATATGTTAAAACCTATTGCAAGCACATAATGACCTCAACATAAAAATTTTGGAAAGGGAAATGACAAGATCTCTTTTTTAAAGAAAAAACTTTTATGACTACTCAACACACCATATTTTCCAACTTTCTTCAAAAATGAAACTAAGATGCACACAACACACTTTTCATTTTGTTTGAGAGTAAGATCACTTAAGAAACAAGCAGACTGTAAACACTTGAGAGTCTGAAAAAACAATCAAGTCTCTATCGACTCATACCTAATCTTAACCTAGACTTTTCTCTCAATTTTTCAAAATCAAATAATGAAGACAACTCAAATTAAACTAATGAAGAAACTAAAAGAAAATCTAATTTCTCTCAATTTGATCAAACAAAACTCAGAGATCTGGATATACACTTCATTTTCATAATTCCTCTTCAACCAAAATCAAAACTACAAGAATCTCACAAGCCAATTCATCTTATTCTTGGAGGTCTAACCTAACCAATCCTAGATCAATTTTGATATTTTAATTCATAGACGAAATTAACAAAAACAAGCCAAAACAAGTTCAGAAATCAAAAATACAAATGGAAAGATTGAAAAATGCATTGGGATTAAAAACCCTACCTAACACCACTACTTGAAGGTGAAGTATAGAGCATTATTTCTCTGGTAACGCCTATTGCCAACAGGAACAAAGTGGCGGTAACGCTCTTTGTCCACTGGATCTGCACAGTGGCACCATTGGTTTCCTTTGTAGAAAGTGGGGAGATATTTCTTGGTACACTACCCAAGTTTGGTGGCGCTTGAAAGTTCCAAAAAAAGACACAAGACAAAAAAAAATGTTAGTTCTCAATTAACTACCATAAAATGATAAACAAAAGCAAGGAAATAAAGCATATGAGGAAGATCTGGACATATCTAAGTAGATCTGATCAATCTCAAACCAAATCCAACTAAACAACTAGTAGATATGATCATATGAAGAAATTTAATATTGAAGCAAAGGCAAGAACTAAGAAATAAGAAAGACCACAAGTTGTAAACACTCTCCCCAGTATGGTCTCCAAATTTGTTTCTAGAAATTCTCACCTTGTGCAGAAGAAGTTGTTTCCCTAGCTTAAAGTCCTTACAACAAGAACAAATGAGTTACAAAAATGAGAAGCACTTCCCCTAATATTGATATATGCTTGGAATGGATTCTTTTACCTGTCATACAACGTGATGTCTCAGTCCTTTGGAAAGCTATATCTCCACAAATTCAATTGCATGAAACACAACCAAATTACATACAAGATCAAAGCACCAAGTACAATCTACAATCCTATGTTGATGACCAAGGAATTCAACAATGAAACAAGTGATCGGTACATAATATAATTCATGGGAAAGGAACTTTCATTGCATTAATGAAATAAGAGAGAGATATTACAACTAAGAGACTTAGTGTTGAGAAGTCTCTTCTCAAGCAAGATCTTGCCTCCAAAGCTTCAAACTTGTCCACCTAGTGCCCACTCTCCTTGGCTATATTTGGCTAGAATTTTGGTGTTGTAGCATAATCTTCCTCCCTTTACCCATGGGGGGTGAGCCACTACTTATAGCTATGGGAGGATATGGATGGTTGATATTCTCATGGGTGAGGTGGAGGGGAGATCCTACAAGGAGGGATATCGAGTCTAGGTGGACCAAGAGTCTAGGGATGAGGTTTCCACGAAGATAAGGTTCAAGAATATTTTTCAAACTTCTCTTTTTAGATTTAAAACTCGAGCACCACTCTTTCCCAACTATGACAGAGTGTTACCTATAGGGAACTGCTCATTTTACAAAAGCATCTGGCAGTGGCACCACTTTTTGTTCATGGAAAATAGGCGTTACGCATTGGGGTAACACACATTGTCCACAATGAAAGTTTGGTGGAGGACAAAGACATGAAATCACTGATGCAAGTCCAAATTCAAGTTGATAAGTTGGGATTTGAGGCAAGTTACGATGTTTGGTTCTTAGTATATGATGATGACAAGAAATATCTGTAACACTCTATGAGTGATTATTAGATGGGGTTTCATACTTCTTTGGTTCTTTTGAGACTTCAAATGCTACTTATTTTTTTGAAGGTTCATTTTGTCTTATTCTCATTTCATATGCAATGAAAATCCCTTGTAGTTCATCTACTGTCATGAGGTCAAGCTCATCTCATTCTTCTAGAGTGGATACTTTTGAGTCATACTTCATGGGAAATGTTCTTAGTACTTTGTCAACAAATTCTCTCTCCTTTATTTATCCTGAAAGGCCTCTAATAGCATTGACAACTTCATCCACTCTTAAAATATATTATGCAATATTTTATTCTTATTTCATTTTTAGACTTTCAAACTCTCATTTGTATGTGTCAAGTTTGGATTTTATTACTTTGGATACTCCTTCATAGACACATTTTAATTTTTCCCATGCATGTTTGGTTGTCTTGCATTACATGACTTTTACAAACACTGAATTTTTTAACCCACTCAAAATTGCATTCAGGTCTTTTGCATTGGCCTCATATTGGTCTAGTTCATCTCTATCTATAGGTAGGTCATCTGGTACATTATTATCTTTTTCAACATACCTATGATAATTTGTATTTGAGAGACATTACATGGTAATTCATTCTTACACTCTAGTATGCATAATTATCTCTAGTAAATAATGGAGGTATGTTGGTGGCTAACCCTTCTTGTTAATCCATAGTGGTTTTTAAATAGGATCTTCCTTCTAGTAATTAAACTGTAGTGAAGGATTCTACTCTAATACCAATTGTTGGAATATTGGACAATACTAAGACAAGGGGTGTCTCATTATTGATAAATTTTAACAATAAAGACCACTTTTAACTTATTCATTAACACACAAAAACAACAAGCTACAAAGAACACAAATTTTATCGTGTAATCCCAATTATTGGGAAAACCACCAACACTTTCTATTACTGCAAAATTATATTTTACAAATGGTTTATGCCTGCTTCTATAGACAAGGATATTCCTACACCCTATTTACCAACAACTACTGGAAGGATCCTACGACCCCCTGATTTTATCCGCTTCTACCGAAAGGATGCTACAACACCTTGTTTACTAGCTACCACTGGAAGGAGGATACAACTCGTTTGTAGGCATGTAGCCTACTTTAGCACCACCCTGCCACCCTAATATGTTTATTTGAACTCAGAATTCTTGTACACCTATGGATCTTCCATGTACTGTACAGAGGCTCTTATTTGAGAATTTAAATCATTATTTATATACCCTCAAATGTATCTCTTCATCTAATAGTCACATATCTTCATCACTATTTTTCACAAACAAAAACTAATTCAGAATTACTTCTATGTTTATCATTTTTATCAGTCACGACCTTCCGCAATTTCTTTTTCACAATGTCCTTTTTGCAATTGACCTTTCGTAATTTCCTTTCTGAAATGATCATTTATGTACCTACCTTTCCGGAATTAACCTTCCACAATTAAACTTTTCAGCATTTATCTTTCCGCAATGATATTTGCGCAATTATCCCTCTACAATTACAAATTGCGGATTGTAGATCTACTTTTCAAATTTTCTTGAAATTGCTTCTGCAATTCCCTTTCCATAACAATTCTTCCTCAATTGTGGATTGTGGATTACGGGTCCGCTTTTTGACTTTTCTTGAAAGTGACTTTCGCAATAGTATTTTTATGGTTTTAAAAAGCTTGCACATTGGA
>LPNX010392680.1:102705-115776 GCA_001517045.1 Pseudotsuga menziesii | reverse complement strand
AAAAAAAAAAAAAGTCATGAGAATTAGACTTTTGGGGGAAGTTGTTTTAAACCCTTGCCCCCAAAGTCATGAGAATTAGGATTTTGGGGGCGGTTGTTATAAAATATCCCCCACAAGTCATGAGAATTAGACTTTTGAGGGCATTTGTTTCAAAACCTCCCCCAAAAGTTCAACTCTCATGACTTTTGAAAGGGTTTTCTTAAGAGCCCCACTAAAGACATTTTCAAGGTGGTTTTACCTTGGAAAATATTTTCTAAACCACCCCCCCTAAAATATTTTTTAGCCCATTGGGGGCGTTTCTTGACCCCCCCCCCCAACCAAAAAAAAATAAAAAGTCATGAGAATTGAAGTTTTGGGGGCGATTCTTAAAAAAAACCCCAAAAGTCATCAGAATTGAACTTTTGGGGGCGGTTCTTAAAACAAAAACCAAAAATTCATGAGAATTGAACTTTTGGGGGTGGTTCTTAAAAAAACCCCAAAATTCATGAGAATTGAACTTTTGGGGGCGGTTCTTAACAACCCGCCCCACCAAATTCTCGTTGGGATTTTGGGGGGGTTTTGGAAAGACCCCCTAAAGGTTTATATTTTAGGTAGTTTTTAAACCCCTTCGCAAAAAAAAATGATAAATGAACTATTGGTGGTGTTTCTTTTAAATCCACCCCTAAAAGTTATAATAATTTGACTTTTTGGGGTGGTTGTTTGAAATCCGCCCCCAAATGGCATGATAATTGGCATTTTGGTGGCAATTATTTTAAAATAGCCCCCAAAAGTTATGGGGATTTGGAATTTTGGGGCAGTTGTGATAAATTCGCCCTCAAAATTCCAAATATCATGAATTGTTTTTGGGTTGGGGTTGTCTTGAACCTCCCCTAGAGGTCCTTTTTAAGCCGATCTTTAAAAAAAACCCCTTAAAAGTCAGGACAATTTGGACATTTGGGGGCGGTGGTTCTACAACATTTCAAAATTCCACAAATGATTGAGATGTGGTATCACATTTGATGTTTTAATACACCAAGGATGGTTCTCATGACCCAATTCATGTTATAGGGTGAAGATGTAGAATTTTAGTCTATAACATGCAACTTTTGGGTTCTACATAGTCCATCCATGAGGCCCCAGTCCACCTTTTTCCTATCATAGGGATATGGAGTCTATTTTGAGATTCATCACATCATCGATTCTTCTTGGTCACTAATCCTTCATTTGATAACAAAACCCATGTCATTGGGATAGAATATTTTCCTATGGCGCTCATGTTCTTTTCATAGTAACCCACATCATTGCATAGGGCCTGTGTAGGGAATCCTTTTCCTACATGTGAGATATGGCCAACAAGTTGAGGAGGGGTACATTAGGGATAGAAATTGAGGACCATTCCATGGTATAATGAAAAATCTATGACCTTACACTGTAGCATTTTACTATGGAGATATGTTACATGTGTGTGGTCCCAAACCACCATATTGGCCCTCCATAGGGAATCTTTGGCTTGTAAGTGGGATATGGTGCTAGTTTTGAAGTTAATTAGAACACTAGACATGGTTCTTGGTGTCCTTGATGTGGTTCAATTAAAAAATGTAGGGTATTATACCATAATGTTTGTCTATGGGGCTCATGATACATCATTGTATCCCTTAGACACCAAAAAATGTCCTGTAAAGTGAATCATTGTCATGTGATAAAGATATGATGGCCATTTTGAGTTTAGTACATTAAATATGGTTATAATAAGTTTAGACATGGTACAAGGTCAAAATAGAGAGTTTGAAGCCATAGTGTTTTTCCTTTAGGACTTAGGGACTATCTGTGGGCCCCATGCCATCAAATGAGCCTTTGAATATGGAATTATTGGCCTACAACAAGGTTATGTTGTCCATTTAAATGTTTGTGATACCCTTCCTCCTAATTTAGGTTCAAATATTCCATCCTTACATTACCCTTCAAGCATACCCATAGTAAGTCAAAGACCAACCATAATGGTAATTTGGAGTCCAAAGTGACCAATGGGGTGAAGACAACAAATACACAAGGTATCACATGTTAAAAGGACAAAATACTGCAGATATTTGGACTAACTTCATAAGATTGCAAACATTTGGACTAATCACAGGAAATATGGAAAAGTGTGTCAACAAAATTGTATAATTAAAAATCCATCCATTGTGAAGTCACCTACTAAGTTGTTATTCATAGGAACTATATGCAAAATTATTTACAAAACTACTTTAATTTCATATATGATAGATACCACCTCATAATCATGTATGATAGATATCACCTTGAAACACTCCCATTTCTGAGCAAGCTCCTCATGTGACCTAGATACAGACTACATGATGACATCATTCCCATCCCCATAGTCCCTTAGATTTATTTTGTTTCACTACCTAAAGCTATAAGTTATCACCCAATTATATCTATATATTTATAGCCACCTCCCTCTTTTCCTTCACCTCCCTGGATATTACCATGTCTTGGTAATGATGACCCTAAATCTCATGTAGGATGCTTTGGAAAGTCAAGTTCCACGTGGATTGATGTGAAGGGGTCTACCAAGGGATTAGGAAACAAATGTTATTATGTGAATGTCAATGATTTAAGCGTGGTGTTGGGTATCTAGTGTTCAAAATTTTCATCATCCAATCGAGTAAGTATTTCATCTCAATGTTGAAGTGTGCAATGTTTGCGATGGGTTTAAGGGATAGAATTTTTAATGGCTACATACAACCATAATTGCTATAAAAAACATTAGTTATAGCAGGTTCTAAAATGTATACACACACTTAATCACTTTGCATGCACATACCTTAACAACATGTGTTTATGCACCTTTGTAGTGTATGACAAAGAGTGCCAATCGTCACTAAATATGTCATGAAAGTGTAGAACATGAAAAATATTTAGAATCATTTGTAACCTCTCAAAGTTTTGAAGATACAAATATTTACATTTGACATATCTACAATGGCTATTATATGTCCCTATCATCGAGACTTTCCTTAAAAAATAAAACTCTTAACAAGCCTTGAACCTTTGACCAACCCCAAAGGACAAATATAAATATACCACTAGTACATATCACTAAAAGGTTCCATGAAATATTGCCACGAATAAGTTAAAATGGTAATTTTTGTGTATAAATTAATAATATTTTAAAAAGAAAGAGTTTTGGCCCCTAATCATCGTCGCTACTGCGACGTAAATGACTTCTTGTCTCTATAGCGATGAAAGTCCATCTCTATTGTGACAAAGACATATTTTCATCGCTATAGACATAGCACGCTAAACACTTGCAAATAAACTCCATCAACAAATTTGAAGGGGAGTTCATGTTGGGGAAAGGCAGAACAAGGAAAGTGGAAGTTAATTAGATAGTGTAGATTTAATTTATTATACAATTAATTTTTCAATTTCATATATATCTTACTCATGTAATTTTTATTATTCCATCAGTAGTTTAAGCTAAACTTAATTGCCTTTAATTACAGCTAATTTACAATTCTTAATTGTTATTTTTCTCTATAGTTGGTCGTGTATGGGATGCAGTACATTTATACATTGCAAACAATATTGATTAGATGGAGGAATGGATATAACCGTATAGAATTCTATGGTACCGTATCATGGGAAGGGGTGAGTAAATTGACTAAAACAGTGCATCGTCATCGAGAAGAATATCCCGATGAACTTACACAAAGGGAAATTGATTTAGCATGTGGTTTAAAAGATAAAAAGGTAAGTATATTTTATACCCTGATCATTTTTTCATTGTTTTCCATTAGATAAATGTATTTATTTTGTTTATTTCTTCTTATATATTAATTTACTGAGTCGGGAATGATGCAGTTGATACACCACAAGGCTATGTGGTCCAATGGTCATAAATTTTACATCAAAAAGTTGGATGACAAGAAGAAAGCATTTGATTGTGGGATAACTGTAGTTTTTCAAGTCACTAATGTTTCCTCTAGAAGTCACAAGCATCCAAAAGTATATGAAAATAGGTATGATGGTTATTTGGAAGATATAATTGAGTGTGACTTTAACTCCTTTAAAATAGTACTGTTTGAGATCAAATGGTACATGATACGAATTAATGGAAATGATCCTGAAAGAACTATTATTGAGCATGACAATGGATTTACCTTGGTTAATACAAGGACACTTGAACCGGGTACAGAGCCTTATGTTATTTCGAGTCAATGGCAGTAGGTCTCTTACTCAGAGGTGTTAGGTAAAGTAGGTTGGTCATACATTGTCAGATATGATCCAAGAGGATGACCGGTCAAGTATAATCTAGAGGAAGAAGACAATGTCGAAGAATAAGGTGATGCAGATCATGAAAATTTGGCCGCTGCAGATGTGTTTGATGAAGAATATGATGAAGAAATTGATCAATATCCAAATGATGTAGTAGATGATTTTGTACTCAGTGATGATATTTATTGATGAATTTATGATCAATGGTATCATAATCATCATCTTCATCACCATTATCACCATCATCACCATATTCATCATCATAATCATCGGCATCATAATCAACCTCATCCTCATCCTCATCCTCATCATCGTCAATGTTATAATCATCATTGTCATCAATGTTATCATCATCGTCGTCGTCATCAATGTTATAATATTCATCATCATTATTGTCATGTTCATACTCATTAGAATAATAGCAATCATCATCATCATGTTCATCCTCATTACAATAATCGCAACCATCATCATCTTCATATTTATGACCATCAATGCTATCATAAACATCATCATCATCATCATCATCATCATCATGTTCATCCTCATTATAATAATCCCAACCCTCATCATCTTCATCTTTATGATCATCAATGCTATCATAATCATCATCATAATCATCATCATCATCATCATCATCATCATCATCACCATCATCATCATCATCACCATCATCACCATCTTCATCATCGTCATGATCGACATCATAATCAACCTCATCCTCATCCTCAACCTCATCATCGTCATCAATGTTATCATCATCATCATTGTCATCAATGTTATCATCTTCATCATCATGATCATCATGTTCATACTCATTAGAATAATAGCAATCATCATCATCATGGTAATCCTCATTAGAATAATCACAACTATCATCATCTTCATGTTCATACTCATTATAATAATAGCTATCATCATCATCATGGTCATCCTCATTAGAATAATCACAACCATCATCATCTACATATTTATGATCATCAATGGTATCATTATCATCATCGTGATCATCGTCAGCACCATCTTCATCATAATCATCATCGACATCATAATAAACCTCATCCTCATCCTTAGCATCATCATCGTCAATGTTATAATCATCATCATCATCAATGTTATCATCACCATCATCGTCATCAATGTTATCATCTTCATCATCATTATCATCATGTTCATACTCATTAGAATAATAGCAATCATCATCATCATGTTCATCCTCATTATAATAATCTCAACCATCATCATCTTCATCTTTATGATCATCAATGCTATAATAATCATCGTCATCTTCATCATCATCATCATCATCATCATCATCATCACCATCATCACCATCTTCATCATTGCCATCATCGACATCATAATCAACCTCATCCTCATCCCCAGCCTCATCATCATCAGTGTTATAATCATCATCGTCATAATTGTTATCATCATTGTCGTCGTCGTCAATGTTATCATCTTCATCATTATGATCAGCATGTCCATACTCATTAGAATAATATATAGAAATCATATTCATTATGGTCATCCTCATTAGAATAACCGCAGCCATAATCATCTTCATGTTCATACTCATTAGAATAATAGCTATCATCATCATCATGGTCATCCTCATTAGAATAATCACAACCATCATCATATTAATATTTGTGATCATCAATGGTATCATAATCATCATCATCATCATCGACATCATAATCAACCTCATCCTCATCCTCAGCCTCATCATCGTCAATGTTATAATCATCATCGTCATCAATGTACTATCTTCATTTATGTGTGCATTAACACATGTAATCCGTATTTTGTAGCTACCTAGTCTAGGATCTATTGAATAAACCTAATTATTCAAACAAAATGGTTTCTATGTTAGAAGACATTTTAAAAATAACAATGAGACAAGAACAATTTCATGTTCAATTTCCTATTTATCAAGGTTGTAATTAATTGAATTTTACACATTTTCAGGAGTTAAAGATTTGTAAGAAATAAATTGTATTATACAATGAATTCCATCTAACCTTATTACTTACCTATGCTTGTCTCAATTCTTCTTGATAGTGGACTTTATTAATCATCCTATGTTTGTCAAACTTCGAAATGGTCACCATATTACACTCATATGACAATTTGTTTTCAAGAAAGGCTCTATTGACGATGATGTCCTCTATGATGTTCTCTATGATGAAGATGATGGCCATAAAGACAATGATCATGATAATCCTGCTAACTATGGAGACAATGATAATTTCATTATCAACATCATCATCATCATCATCACTAACGATAATGATGATGTCGATGGTGTTGTTTATGATGTTGATGACCACGGCGAGAATGACGATCGTGTTGTTTATGAAAAACAAATAAACATTAAAAAGACAACAAACAATTAAACAAAATATTAAATATAAAATAATAAATAAATAAACATTAAAAAAAACAATTAACACTATCCATCTTACCTTACCCCTGTCACGACAACGAAATTGCACATCTTTCACTTACCTCACCCACGAACTACGCCCAAGGTTGCAGAGTAGTTTCCAAGGTTGCGAGGATTTTTTTTAGTTACCTTACCCACAAACTAGGCCTGAGGTTGCAAAGGAGGTTTTTCCCTTACCTTACCCACAAACTAGGCTCGAGGTCACATAGGATTTTTTTCACTTACCTCACCAACAAACTAGGCCCAAGGTCACAAAGGAGGTTTGAAGGTTACTGAGGAGGTTCCAAGGTTGCAGAGGAAGCATCTCTTGTTCGTTCAGTGAACCCCTTCCTTGACACAACTGGAAAGCTAGGTTGTGAAAGTGGTGAAACCCTTAAGCTGCACCAGACATAGATCAATTTCTTGTTTGAAACAATTTTTATAGTCAGGGTTCTTCCTATAGGCTACTTTTTATTTTGTGGGCGTCGGGCTTCATCTCAATTTTAATGGTATCCAATATTTGGGGGTTTTCTATCCCCAAGGCTATCCACCCCGCTCATCTCTAAAATATACGTAGAGGGACATCAGGAAATTGATATCGAGACCCATAAGAAAAGGTGAAGGTCAGTAAAGCATCGGTAAAAGCATAGGATAAGGTAGCTTCTAGTATATTATTTTCCCACAGAGATGCCTTCGGTAAGTCATATGCTTTCACTTAATCCATTAAATTGTTTTCTATTTAAGGTTTTATTGATAGATACAGACAATAAATTACAGTGAGGGTTTTATTGATAGATAAAGTTAGGGTTTGCACCTATCCGCCCTCCTATAAACCCTAACAATCAACCCCGCTTATGGATCTATTCAACTCCTCTTTTCTGCCCTAACTGTGAATTTGTGATATCCTTCCCTACTATATTATTTGAAACTGCCAGTACTTGCTCCAAAGTGTAAATTATGGCTATAAATTTGTTTGAAAAATTTGTCTAGTTAGGGTTTCTAGGATTTCTCATTATTACGGTCACTCCACTTATAGGTGTGTGGTTGATTTCCTACTTCATCTTTGACCTTCAAGTTCAACATTATGTAATGTTCATAGTTTAGATAGAAAAACATGTAAAATAGGGAGGATGGGTATCTGAATTGCTCCATAGTAGGGTGCTCTTCCAATTTGGTATGTATTAGTTGAGCTAGGTAACTACAGAGGTAAAATTTTGGAGGCATGACACCAACAATAGGGGTTAGGAAATTTAAGAAACCTAAGATAGTGTCATCCACGATACCATCACTATCATACCCTAATATGGTGCATATTAGGGATATGGATTTCTTGTAATTTTCAAAGAAAAATATTGTTTCATAAGGGGAAGGAGAGGTGGATATTATAATCCCCCTTTCCAAGTGTTGAGATAAACAATGAATTATTTCAAAGTATTTCAATGTCTAGTAATATGTTTCTAGGTTTTAATCATGGAGGAAGTTACACAGATGAGAGATCTAGAAATCATAGGTGGCAAGGGTTTAGAGAAGTAGTGGATTGGGATCGAGCCTCTTGAATACTGCTATTTAGGTCAAATAATTGACCACAATATCAAACATGCCATCATCATGGTCATAGATGTGTTCATATCCAACAAAACTAGGGTTTAGAGGCTTATTTTTGGATGATTATACCTTTGCAAGTAAAACTTTGCTAAAATTGGTATGTTATAATAAACGTGGAATATCGTGATAGAAGGTAAAAAACTCTTTTATTGTTTATAGAAGGTAAAATATCGAAAAGGTTTTAGCATTGTAATTACCTGTAGGGTAAAATATCGTTAGTGTGTTGAGACTTTTGTGCATAGGTGTTGACTGGAATGGTATAGTGGATGCATGGTTACTCATTCTTTTCTCCTATAGGGAGAAGTAATAACAAAGGAATTCAAATTTTCCTTCTTTTTAACAATCAAACAATGTTTAAAAGTGGAAAACTAGAAAACTTTCATTTGGCACACCTAAATGAAATCATATGGTATCATAGTACCCCAATTAATTAACACTTAAAATCTTATAGTTGGTGGATGTGGATTCCAACATGTCTATATTTTCATGCATGGTGGACTTACTTATTGCGTATATTATTGGGAAAAAAATACATCTCATTTGCAAAGGAATTAACAACTTGGAGGCACAGTGGTATTGGAGAGGTATATTTGGAAGAACAATAACACTCTTGCCCTTCTTCAATTTTCTCTTACTGTTGACCATTGATATCTTGGCCCTTCTCCACATGTTCTTGATCTCTCTTATCCCCTTGACTACTTCATCCCTAGGTCACTACCCTTGGTCCCATGTATCCTTGTTTTAGGTTCTCGATCACTTTACTTTTCATCGCATGACTTCTATCCGATCGTCATTGCACCAACTTCTCTCTTATTTATTTAAGCACCTATGTGGCTTGTGAAGCTTTAGTATATTCTATTAAGGATAAAGTCATGTATTTTCAGTTCTTTTGAAAGTACCTTGGCTTATGAATATTTAATATATCCTCTGTAGTATTTCATTAAATGTGGGATCTCTAGGTTATACTGAGCCTCGAGGTGGCATGTATTCCAATCACCTTGTATTAATATCTTCCTATTTGGAATTCCACTTCACTTTGTTCTGTAACCAGTAATTGGTGTCCCTTATATAGCCATGACACCTTGTAAGGTGTTGGATGCTTTACTTTCCTAAGGTTCAATTTTTCCACCATTTCAGTGGACACCAAATTGTCGGTGCTTCCACTATCAAAAAATACTTTGCAACATTTCCCTTGAACTTTGCATGTAGTTTGAAATAAGTCCTTCCTTTGTGAAGAATCTACAACTTCCTTCTCTGGTTTAAATAGCACCTTGTTCATAAGAATATCCTCCCCAAACTCGGGTGCATTTTATACCATATGAGCTTGTGCCTCTGCCTTCTTTCCTTGTACAACATAGCTTCCTCTTTGTCCTACATTTTCATTTTCAGGGCATTCATAGGAATGATGGCCTATATTTTTACATCTATAGCACTAGTAGACTGAATCTCTACCTCTACCTCTACCACTATGGTAGGATCTTCCAACTAGAGGTTAATCTCCTTTCCCTATTTGATATTGCTGGTTAGAACCACCAGCTTCATCATTGTAGGTTGGAACTTTCTCTCTTCTAGTTGTTTGTCCCTTTCCCTTGGTATATCCTCTTCCTCTACCAAAGGTTTTCTTCTTAGCTATCTTCTCTTTTTCCCTTAGAGCATACTTATAAGCCCCTTCCATAGTGCTAGGAGATAACATACTAATCTCATCATGAATATTCATTCGCAACCCATTGATGTATCTAGTTGTCTTCTTAGAGGTATCTTCATTGTAACATGCTCTTAAGTTTACCCTGTAAAACTCTTTTGTGTACTCTCTAACAATCAGAAAAATTTTCCTAAGGTTCTGCATCTGTCTATAGAGACTCAGTTGGTAGTCCTTGGGAAAGAATTTACCTCGCATCTTAGCAATCATCCTATCCCAACTTTTTATTACTGAATTGTTTTTCTTCTTCCTCTCAACCTGCACATTATCCCACCTTTGTGCTACATGGCCTTTCAATCTAGTCATAGCTAGTTTTACCTTCTTTTCCTCCTCTATCTCTTCATAATCAAAGTATCGATCTAACTCTCATATCCAGTCTATTAGCCAAGCTAACAAATTCCCATCTTAAGTAAACAAGGAGGGTTTTGGTCTAGAGCTGGAACCTAACACATACCTTAACAACTTAATATCATGGTAATAGATAAATGCTCGTTAAACCAAAAAAATGCCTGAAATGGAGGTGGAAAGATGCCCACAGGAGGTGTTGAAATGTCAACAGATCATTGAAATTCCCATGACATGTAAGGACATGCTCGCATAAGTATAAAATCACCTACACATGAAGACTATATGTCTGTGACATTCAAGGACATGCCCACATAATGAATATATCAACAGTCATCTAGTAAATTCATAAAAGGTAAGCATGCATCAATGACAACATCACAATGTTGCTTCACTTTATTTCCTTTTCTCAGCAAGTTGTGAACATTTTTCCAAATCAACTGCTTATCCAATTTGGAGAATTGATGTAAATGTATTATGCAACTTAAATGTGGGCATATTTGATTAGCTACGGTCATTTTTAGTGCACCTATGATGCCATGATCAAGCATAAAATTGAAACAAATCAAGGAATTCTGGAAATTCATCTCCATCCAAGTGGTCATACAACATAGTTGAAGAATATCTTTATAAGCTCAAGCTTCCCATAACAACTTTACTTTAGCTTTACATGTCAAGTGTTTAACTTTATCATTGAAATTCCCGTGACATGTAAGGAAATTCCTGCATAATGAATGTATCAATAGTCATCTAGTAAATTCATAAAAGGTAAGCATTAATCAATGATAACATCACAATGATGCTTCACTTTATTTTATTTTCTTTATCTAACCATACTTATCCCCCTATCAATACATAGACTAATTGCTCCCCCTGAAACATTGTTGGTCTATTCATCTCAAGATATATAATTTGTCTCACATATATCTTTAGAATCAATGAAAAGTATTATCTCACAAATGTAGATTTCTGCAAACATATTGTATCTAATTTCTTTTTGCATTTTACTTCATCTATTATTGTGGTTACCTGCAGCCATTTTTCAAATTTTTGTGCATTTTTGCGAGCATTTTTCTAGACGTACATGCATATGTTTGAGGTTTGTGGGAATTTTATAAGATAGTACAAGAATTTTATCATTCCAATGGGAATTTTCAAAATGGTTGCGGGCATTTCTCCAAATCAACTACTTATCCAATTTGGAAAATTGATTTAAATGTATTATGCAACTTAAATGTATTTACTTACAAACTGAGCGTATGTAAGTGAATATGAAAATCACCTCCTACGTCCTCATAATTGGAACACTCTAAACAATAAAGGTTTCAATGAAACATCATTGGGAAAATTATTAAGAGGATGACTAACCCCCCCCCCCCAAAAAAAAAAAAAAACTCGATCTCTCCAACTTGCTATTGTGCCTCTTGTAATCTTTATGTAACCTATATGGATCCTTTGACTGAACTATAAGGAAAAATAACATCTATACTTGTGCTAGAATTTGACTATCTGTATCTGATTTATTTGGATTCTATGGATCAATATTTGGGGCTGCAAGCTTCTCTACCTCGTCAATGTCGATTGGAGACCCCTAAGGCTTAGGGGACCTTGCACCCTGATCAAATTTGACATCATGACATACACATTTATTCTGTAGGGATTGAATGTAAAATTTGGATGCCTTAGAAGTATTTCCATATCTCACATAAATTTCATTCAAACTGGAGGGTTCGAACATCAACAATGTTTATAAGGGTAACTATGGAACCCCATCCCCCTCTCTTGGTATCATACTGGTCATATAGGATGGGTTCAATTTTGGACTTATTGTGCTTATTGGTACCCTAAAAGGCATCCAATACATCATATCCATACATCAATAGGATACTCAAGGAATGGATATCTTGCACATGAATTGGATAAGCCATGTCTAGCCACAAGGTCTTCCCATGCACTCAATTAATAAGGAACTTGGTGCATATAGCAATTTCCCTAGTGGCGCCAAATACTAGTAGTTCAAGTAGATATCATTGTGAGATAGACCACATTTTAGAAGGGGTACACCACCAGAGAAGAGAGACACTAGTATTTAGCAAGAGTGTATAGTGTATATCGTCCATGTAGGTCTATATAAGTGTCCATGTAGGCTCCACACAAGTCTCAGAATTTATGTTGGTGGGTAACATATGGATGTTGGTGATTTGTTTCATACTATTTATTTTACACTAGAATTCACAACAAATGTTGTACTTCAAATCTAGGCATACCTCTAGGATCTTACAATGATGTTGGTAGGAAACGAGTATTAGAGACTAAATGTACTCCTCGAAATGAATGTCCTCCTCGAAACAGTATAGGATAGAATATATATTTCAAGCACATAGCTTATTACTTATTAGTATAGGATTTATTTAAGTCTTGAGAAATATTATTAGTAAGAAAAATTAGAAAATGGCACACATGCATCTTTAAAGGATTGAGAAACATCCATCCAACCCAAATCTCCTACTTTCAACGGAATCCATCTATTATATATTACCTCCATTTTCCTACCTCATAAAACTTAACAACTGCAATATTTCAGATATATGTTATGCTACCTCGAAAGATGAAGTTTGAACCATTCCCATCATAGAAGAAATGTCATTATCATGTTCAGCAGTTAATAAATTAAGTTTGAACACTCGATATTTCGTTAGATGGGATGAATTCAGAATGTCTGATAATGGTAGCA
>LPNX010392680.1:52904-100508 GCA_001517045.1 Pseudotsuga menziesii | reverse complement strand
ATATATATATATATATATATATATATATATAACTTCTCAAATTACCATTTTTTATTTATTTTCTAATATGAACATATTTCATACTATCTCTTTCTCCCATATTTTGAGAGAATTCAAATTTCCAAAACCATTTTAAGATTAGTAATCAAGGCTGGAGATCTTAATATTTGGAAACTCTATTGTCTTTTTCTAGTAAAAGAGTTTTGAAAGTTTGGACATTTTATAAATGAAATTTTTTGTTAACCAGAAGACTATAATAAGTAATTATAGTCTTAGCTGAGGGAAATTATCTGTTTTTGTGAAAGAGCTTTAAGGCTAAGTAATGCATATTTAAACATAGGCTCACTTTGATCTGTGGATTTATGGATGTTCTTACATCTATAAGAAGTTACGATAGGCTTCCTTAGTTTCCTAGATTTGGATATGCCCATGTTTTATTGTTGATTCAAGGTGTTTTAATGTTTGTTGCTGCTCATAAATGCTCCCAATATGCCCAAAAATTTCAGACACTGCTGCATGGATGCTCAGAAATGGAAATCAATCCTCAAATTCAACCCAAAGTTATGAATTAGGCCTATTACTGCTGAAATTAACCCATATTTAAAAATGATGTTCTTCATTGCTGATTAGATACACAATCATGGATAATTAAGGTTGCTTTCACACTCAGGTCTTCCCAGACTTGAGGGATCATACATCTTGCTACTATTTCTACTCTGTGCATCATCTTTTTATGATTATTTTTAGGAAGTTCAATACAAGAAGAAATGTTTGAGGAGTCTCCCATTGATAGTAGCCTCCAATATTTCACCATTTATCTCTGTAAGAATGAAAGTATTGTTGTCTTGTACAACTAAGATGAGATAGGGACCCATCCAAAAATTATCAAAATTTCCATGTTTGCTTTTATTTTCTATTTCAGCATCCCACTTGAGAACCAAGTCTCCTGGATAGAAATCCCTTGCCATGGCCTTCTTACCAAGATTAGTTTTCCTTTTCTTCTGATGCACTAGAAATTTCAAACCAACTCGTTCCCTTTCTTATTTCACTTCTATCAATTCATACATCATCATGACCATGACTCCGTTTCATTTCATATCAATTTGAGAACGAGTAGCTCTAATTGTATGGAAAGATATGCTTATTTTCCATAAACCAATTGAAAATGAGAGGTTCTAATGGATAATTTGACACTTATTCTATCATACCAGAGAGAATACCTCAAATTTGCATCCAAGGTAAGGCCGGGTAACCTACCCTCACGTTGACTTGATGTCCAAACTATCATGTCCTTTTTGCATGTCATCATCCTTTGTGATCAACCTTTATATTCATTTTTTCAATGTCATCATCCTATGTCATCAACATCCTTTTTTCTTTACTATTGTACCTGTCATCTCCATCCAAGTGATTGTACAATATAGTTGAAGAATATATTTATAAGCTGAGGATTCCCATAATAGCTTTACTTTATTTGTACCTTTCAAGTGTTTAACTTTATCATTGAAATTCCCATGACATTTAAGTACATTCCCACATAATGAATGTATAAACATCCATCCAGCAAATTCATAAAAGGTAAGAATGCACCAATGACAACATCACAATGCCTCTTCACTTTATTTGTTTTTCTTTATCTAACCATACTGCTCCCCCTATCAATATGTAGACTAACTGTTCCCCATGAAACCTTGCTGGTCTGTTCATATAAAGATATTTATTTATGCATTTTACCTCATCTAATTTTTGTAAACATATTGTAGCTACTTTATTTCTGCATTTTACTTCATCTATTGATATGGCTGCATGCTGTAATTTTCAACCTTTTTGTGCATATTTGCGGGCATTTGTCTGGACCTACGTGCATATGTTTGACTCCTATGGGCATTTTATAAGGTAGTGTGGGCATTTTATCATTCCAACGGATATTTTCAAACTGGTTACAGGGCATTTCTAAACATGTTGCTAACATTTTTCTAAATCATCTGCTTATCCAATTTGGAGAATTGATGTAAGTGAATTCTGCAACTTAAATGTGGGCATATTTAACTAGTTGAGGGAATTTTTACAGGTTGCGAGCATTTTTTCTCTATTTCCCTGTTGGCATTTTTAACTAGCTGCAGGCATTCTTAGTCTCAAGTGTGGCCATATTTGAGGCTTGAGGCTATTATTGAGCCTGGTCGACATTTGTCTCCTCAAATTGCAGGCATATTGGAGACCTTGCGTGCATTTTAATGACATCTCCTTCACTCATGCTGGAATTTTTCTTCTTCTTGCATGCATTTTTCTGAAGCTTTCCCTCAAGTATTGCATTATACATGCAAGACTAAGATAAAATTTCCGTAGCTAGTTAAACATGCCCACAGGGAAATTTTCAACCTTTTGTGCATTTTTGCATGCATGTTCCTTCCATATGCAAGCATTCCTTACATCAGCTAGGAGGATGAGCCAAAAATTGTTTTTCACTTTGCAAGAACTGTCCACATGAGTTGCTTTTTGCATTCTTGCACCCTTGTGTTCACCTTAAGAGCCCTCATTAGGTGCCATCCACCATAACTACCTTATATGACATTTTTTGGAGTCCTTTGCTGTTGATTTTTATTTTTGTTGGTTGTACTGCTGTGTTGCTACTGTTTTTTATTTATGAGGGTTGGATGATCTAATTTACGTTCGTTTCCAGTTCTGGGTTCTCTCCTTTGACAAGTATGTTGTTCTAGTTGTCTCATGCAAGTAACCTAACGGTAAAAGGTTGAAGAATGTTTAGAAGCATTTTTTCTAAGGATAAGGGAGATATACCCTAGCATCTTATGTTGAGTTTATAATTGGCCCATATATGATATATCATGGTACTATTATGTATTGTTGTATTTAACTAACAACTTAGATCTGATATAGATTGCTACTCGTATTATTGTTATTGTTTTAAGTACTTTAATGGTTATTGTAACTCATTGTTTCTGGGACATGCTGGAAATGAAGGATATTGAGGTGTGGTTTTTCTATGATGGACATGCTTGTCTCATTGTTTCAGCTTTTAGTTTGAATATTTGAGAAAAATAATTATAAAATACAAATGAGCTGAATCTACCTAAGAGTTTGCAACTTTTCTCCAAATGAGTTGAAATGTGCATTAGACATTTTTTTGGATCTTGTGTCTTTAGAGTGGCTCCTTGTGTAGTCTAGTGAATTGAAAGACAGAGATTGTCGTGCTCCTAGTATAGGACTAGGATGGGGTGCTACTCAGGTAAGTAATTTTCAATTTTATCTTATTGAATGCCTTTGAGCATGAATTTTTGGTGAATTTTAAAATATGGAGTGTGACATTTATTTTTCATGTTTTTTCACTAAGTTTTCTTCCTCTACTCTTCAGGTATTTCTAAAAAGGGTCAAAGTATTAAGGCTATGAATAAATCCTTTGATTTCTTCAAAATATCATTGGTCACGACTGATTACTCAAATTTTAGAATGTCAAGTCTATGGTGAGTATCAACAGCTGATTCATAAATTTTTCATTTCCATCCTTTATATTCTTGTTATAGGTTTGGATTCAACAAGGGAAGTCCCATTGTTAATCTCCTTGAACTCTTCAGTAGTTTTAGCTCTTCGTAAATCATAACCTACCAAAATTTTCTTCTTATTTTCAATAGGTATTTTGACTGTGTGAGACATAGACAAGTTTAGATGTTTTTTCCTCTCTAATTCACTGCCTAAAACTATCATTTTATCTTCTTGGTTTATCTGTACATGAATGTTCTTATTGCAGTGAGATTGGATCCTTGAGTAACTAGGATATAGTGTATAATAAAGTCCCTCATACAGATTGAAAAAAAAACAACTCTACATCTTTTAATATTTGTGCATCTATTTTGTTATCATAGCTATGCAACACAAGTTGTGTTAGTAGGTTTGCATATCCAATACCACTATTTTACTTTGGGGTAAACTTTTCACATTGGTGGTATTGTGGAGATATAGGTTGTCGAGTAGGTATAAGCATAGTCTAGTGCTTCATCCTTAACAATCTAGGTCTAGTTTGATTCTCATAGTGTCACCCTATAATGTAGATGCCAAAGGAAGTTAACATATTGTGGAAATTTATGTAGGTTATAATATCTTCTAATTTTATATAATTACATCAACTTCAGTGTCCAATGAAATTATAACATACAGAGAAACACTAGTTTCTAATGTAGGTATGCATTTATCCATTGATGCATTATATGATTTTGAATTAATCAAAATATAACAGTGATGCATTATTATGAAGGAAGCCTAGCACATGCAAGCATGTGCACCTTCTCTACCGAATATCTACCAAAATAATATGCATTGTTCCTAATATGGTCGATGCAAAAATGGAATTCTGGTCATTCTCAATCTTTGATTGATAAATTATCCATAAATGGTGATCTTGTTGCTTCAATCAATCATGAAATTTATTCTGCTTTTATGCCTAAGGAAATGCACCAATCAACTATTTCTCAACATGGTTGATGGGGGGCCTTTAAAACTTCTCTTACTTGGTGGGATTTTGAACTGAACAAGTTTTTTCTACTTCTCATATTTTTTGAATAATATAAGTTAATCTGGATACATAATCCTATGATTGCAAGAAAATGATCTTCGGTGAAAGATTTTATCATATAGTTGTTTTGTAGAATGATCAGAAAAAGTTAAAATACATTGCAATGAAACTATCCCTATGCTAATGTATTTATCATATCATTTTGTTGTAAGATGGTTAGGAGAAAAATATTTTTTATCTGAATATTCAAGTGGTCGTTTTGGAAGTAAATTGTAACAGAACTAAATCCAATGCGCCTGATTAAATCACTTTCTTGGATTTTCACTTTTTTCTGAATTCTTACTGAAACTTGCATTTGACTCTTTTGACCATTTTGGTTTAATTAAAATAGGACAAGGAAATTACTTTCTTGGGGTTTTGTTTCTAATATGATCACTTTATTGAAAGTAAGTAATGACGGCAATGAAATATTCTATTGAACAAAATATGAATATGAAATATGCTCACTTTGACAATTGCTTGCATAGTTTTACTAAAGTATGTTATCTATAACTTTAGCAATTTTTTGTATACAAATGAGAATTTCATTTTTTTACTTGGTATGGAGTTGTAATCAAAATAAATTTCATTTTAGACTTGGTATGGATTCGTAATCTAATTAAATTTCACTTTGCAGAAATCAGATCTCAATCAACACATTACAGCAGTACACCTTGGATTAAGACCATTTAAGTGTACATTTGTTGAATGTGAAATGAGTTGTGCACATAAATTTGTTAGAGACAATAATGAGAAGACAGGAATACATTACTATGTACAACTGAGTCTGGAAACAACAATTTTTACTCGCTTGAAATATCATCCTTTGGAATTTGTTTCTCTATATATTGTACAGTATTGTATGGCTTAATGAAATTGTTTATGTTTAACAGGGATATTTCTTTGAGGAGGATGTTGTCTTTCAATCAAGGCCACGTGGTCGCAGAAAGAGAAATGTTTTTACAGTCAACACTCTTTTGAAAAGAGAGTAGCATTCCCAGATCAAAGCAACATTGTTTTTGACAATGGATCGTCCTTTTTAGATTGGTTAACCTCAAGCGGTACGGAATGATCTTTGAGATTATGGAAAACCAAGTCATGGCTAATTTCACCATGTATGATTTTTTTGCACAAGATTGTAGTAGTAAAATGTAGAACAACATTTGAAGTGCATTTTAATAGTTTCAAATGGTATTAAACAAGTGTGTTGGGGGAAACATGGAAACATAAGTAAGGATTTGTCTCTGAAATCTCTTGGTTGCCACGGGGACTATATTATAGCAATGCCAGCAATTTCTTTTGACGGGGAGAGAATTTTTTGTCTATAGGTATATAGATTTTCAATTTGTGTTAAATCTTGTTTATTTTAAATCTTGATTTACAATTTTGAAAAGGCTCCAATGAAGTTTCTAGCTTGCTCTACTCTTCAGGTATTTATAAAAAGGGTTAAGGCTCCTAGGTAGGGGCTTCTGGACAGCTTCTGGGAATACCTATTTGAACAAGTTCCATCATCAGTTGAAGGAGAAAAAATTCCAGGTAATTCCATCATCACAACTCTTCTATAATAAGATGCTACTTATGGTTACCTTAAAACCCAAGTTAAGCCATATACACACCACATGATAATCCAATATATCTACGCTAAACATTGCTACATGACCCTTACATCATATAATATCGATTTGTATTAGAAATTGCAACAATAAACGTTGATTTCTAGAATCACAAGTAAATTCCTACTTCTTTCTATATTTGAGGAATATATATTTCTATGTTCTACTCAAACCAAGATATCTAGATTCTAGATTCATAATAAAAAATGGACAATAATGTTTGGTTTGAAAGTTCCATAACATTGAAAAGTGCTAATGTTTTATAGGAAAACATACCATACATAAGTGCTTTAGAGATATACATCTTGATTAATAATTGACTAAGCTCAAGAGGATGGAAATAAGGGTAGGCTTGTTGATCATAAACATCCTCCTCTAAGTCTCAACTTCTTTTAACATTATGATAGATTGCATATTTTGATTGTATAAAGATGATAGATTGTGTGCATGGAAAATAGAAGAGAAACTAAAAAATGTTTGATGTGTAAAGATAACATCCAAGGATGGAATTCTTCAATGGGTAATTTTGCAATAAAATAATATCAAGAATAAAATCTGACAGATCTAGAAGAGTTTTCAGATACATTGACCTACTACCATCCCTATTTTTCACATTTCCAGTGCTCACTTCATCATTTCAATATGGAATTATTCTTATAAGGCTCTAAGTCTCAGCATATTTTAACATTGTGATAGATTTCATATTTTGATTGTCTAAAGATGATACATTGTGTCCATGGAAAATAGAAGAGAATCTAGAAAATGTTTGCAGCGTAAATATCACATCCATGGATGGAATGATTTAATAGGTAATTTTGCAATAAAATAATATTAGGAGTAAAATCTGACAGGTCTAGGAGAGTTTTTAGAGCCCTTGACCTACAACCATCCCTATTGTGCACATTTCCAGTGCTCACTTCATCATTTCAATACTGAATTATTATTATAAGGATTCATACATGGGGTATTCAATGCAACCAAAATTTAAGAAATCACGGTGATGGTTTAATGCACTATAGAAATTATATTTCCCTAGGTAAAATTTATCCATTATTGTTTGGATGGAAAACCTCTTTCTACCTTTGATCCAACTCTGAAGAATGGCTTTGATATATAGAAATCCCATAATGTTCAACATGAAACTATCCCATATCTAGATTTGATAATAACTTGGTTCCTATGAAATGCAAGTTCAAAAAATTCTCCATATGTTTTTGTCACACAAAGAATCATATTTGCAGTTTGGTTTCTTCTCACTTATCAAGTCTTGATTTTAATCATATAGTTGACCCTTTGAAGACATTCCCTCCTTGTTGTGGTATGGACACTAGTACTACTATGGTTGCATCCCATCCCAGAGAAGCTCACATTTTTTTAATAACAGTTATATTTATCAAAAGTGGTTGTGGATTTACCTGTACAGCCTCAGTACAAACTAGAAACATCTTCTATAAAATCAAGGAGCCTTATGGTAGATATATTACAAATATCCCCAACATTTGAAGTTCCAAAAATAAAATTGTTTGTCAGCTCCAAAACTTACAAGAAAAATGCTTATATATTGTCCTAGCAAAAGGAAATACCAAAAAAATAGAAATTAACTAGTAAGTCATTTCCAGAATTTAATTAGTCCATCATCCCAACTGTAATTCATTTCCAGAATGAAGGTATGCCTAGATTTGAAATACAATCTTTGTTGCAAATCTTATATATATTTTTTAAAATACACAGTTAACGTCGCTATAGAGACATAGTACTGGTGCTATAGTGACATAGCAACATTACTATTACAATGAATTAATGATTAGTCACTTATAAGTTGTGACAAAAACTCGTTGCTATAGCAACAGGTTGTTGTCTTTATAAAAAAGGTAGACCGTCGCTATAGAAACGGATAATGAATTCGACATTTCTTGGTTTCAACATACTGTCATGCCTATCACGATGCATTATCATCACTGTAGTGACGAATCAGTGCTTAGTCGCTTCTAAGTTGTGACAAACTCTCGTCACTATAGCGACAGGTTGTCATCTTCATAGCAATGATAGACTGTCTCTATAGCAATAGCCAATGACTTGGGAATTTCTTGGTTTCAACATATTGTCATGCCTATAGAGACGTATTTTCATCGCTATTGCGACTAATGTTCATCGCTATAGCAACACATAAACGTTGCTAGATCGACGACTATTACTTTTTCAAGCAAATGCCACAATCACCATGTGTCACCAATGTTCTGTTGCTATATCGATGGAATATTCAAAGTGTGGCTAATGCGATGATAATGTTGAGACAAAAATTTGAGCTTATAATCGTCACTATAGCGATGGAAATGTGTTTCTATAGAAACAATTTGTCATGGGAAAAAATTCCACATGTACTAGTGTATAATAGATTATGAAATAACATACATTAATATGAGACTCGACATACATTTTTAACAATGTTTTGGTTGGATTTCACCACTAAGATTGATTTTGTGGGTGGAACACCATAAGAACCTTGTAATGTTGTATTTAAGAGTGTATATATGTCATAATATACATCATCAAGTTGTGACAAGTCAAATAATATATATATCCTAACATACACTCTCTTTAAATGTTGCATTGAGAGTATTATATTGTTTTCCCTCGTGAAAACTAGCATCCATGATTTGCACAATGTGGGAAAAGAAATTTTGTTTTGTTGGTCACTATTATAAAGTTAAATCCTCATCTTGACCACCATTTCGCTTAGATGTAGAGTTTATTTTGTTTCAATTGAATATATGTAGCATATTCAAGGTTTGTCTCATTACTATATTGCATGGGACCTTAATATGTCATACATATTGTTTATGATATTTTAATGCAAAGTCATGAAGAATGAGAAATTAAGTTTAATATCGAGCCTAAAAAATCCTTATTTTTCACTTTGAATGGTCCCAAATTATATTGTGGGATCAAAATCTTGCTCCATGCTACCATAACTATTTAATGGTCCATTAGAGATATCATTGTGACCACAATTAAAATATTTAAAGTTGTCCTCATACTTCATGGGGACAAATCTGAGACATTAATTAGTTGGTTTAAATGGGTCTTGCACTCACATCAAGCACTAACAACCCATATATACCACATAAACCTTATACCTTTCTCTCTTGTAATTCCTCTTCCAACCAAATTTCTATATTTTAAAACAAATTGAGCATGTCAACACCATCATTTAGATCTAATTAATCCTAGTTGATAATATTAATGCTCACGACATTTTCATACCTAAGGTAATTAAGAATATATCTCTATTGTTCTAGTTTCACCTAATTTAGTCACCTAGAATATGGCCATGGGGAACATATCATAGTTTTCAATATAGGGAAGGTATGATTCTTGATAATACACTACATACCATTTTATAACGACAATATGTAGTGGGAAAGAACACTTTAGAATTTAGTTTACCACCTTACCTTAAATTACATCTTGTTTTTAATGTGTAGTTGCTTCAACCATATCTTCCAACCTTATTGGACCCTAACTTGACACCTTGTTTCTAATGTAGAGTTTCTTCAACCATTTACCCCTATCAGACACCTAGCTCAGAGGAAAAAGAGAAATTAGTAATCATATAAATAAACCATAATTTCTTCTTTTTTTGTAATTTCAGAGACTAATATATTGAATCAAAATAATAATAATACACTCAAAAGTATAAATCATAGTAGCGGTTCTGCAACAAACAGAATGTAACAAAGAGAGAGTTGAGACCTGCCCCTCAGGGGAATTCAATATTTTACAGTCATATTGATCCTTCATTTAGAAGGGAAAACAGATCGTAGTGATAGGAAAATTAATAGTGTTGAAGAAAAGAAACCGAGTATAACTACTATGATTAACAGGTAAGTCTAGAACCATGATGACCATGACAAAAATAAAATACACTAGAACCATGGAACCTGGACTTATGTCTTGGAAGGAATCTCCTCCTCAATAGGAACCCCAAAACTGAAGTCAAGCTGTGAATTTGATCATCCTTCCACTAAGGGAGACGGTGGGTTGACATATGTTTGGCCACCATCTTTTCTGGAGCTCTTAGTGCCATTGCTAGTATCGTCCTCACTGCTGCAAGGATTCCTCTTAATAGGGAGAGATTCTATGTAACAGGGAGACAGATTTAGGGGTTAGGGATTAGTTGGTTAATGGGTTAGGGGATTTGGGATTATGGAGTTTATAAGTATTTATGGTTACAATTCAATGGGTTTATGGTCATTATGGACATTAAGGTCACATTAGGGGGGTTAGCATTTAGGTGTATAAGGAGGTTTAGGTTTGAGGGGTCAAGGGCTTAGTTATTAGGGGTTTTAGTGGTTAGGGGCCTTAGGGTTTAGGGGACTCAAGGGTCAGGTTTTAGTGCATTAAGCGATTACATTATTTGGATAATTTAGGGGGATTATAAAGAGTTAGGCTTAGGTTTTAATGGGTTATGGTCACATTTAATGATTAGGGGCCTTAGTAGTTAGGGTATTTTAGGTTATGGGGTTTATAATAAGTTAGGGTTTATCATTTTCATATCCATCATCATCATCATCATCATCATCTTCATCATCATCATAATTGTCATCATTATCATAATTGTCATTATTTTCATCATCATTTGTGGATCTAATATGCCTTTGTCTGTAGCTATACCCATAAAGATAAGCAAGGCATTAGTCTTGTCCATATTTCTACACCCATTTCCATGCTATCAAGTGAAGGTAAAGTGGTGATCCTTGGTCAAGTAGATGAATTCCCCACACTTTACATAGGTCCAAATTTACCATGAAAGGTTCGTTAAGAAAACCCTATGGAAATGTTTTGTCAATTTCCAAATGTCCAACTTGCATTGGTAAATTTATTCTCAAAATGTTCATAAGTCCATCATATGCATGCTAAATCTTCTAGAAAACTTGCAAGGGATATGTGAATTGATCTTAGAATATCATATTGTTCCTAGCTATCCATGGTGCCTAGAAAAATCCAAGAGGACCATTATTATGCTTACCAACCACCTTTTCATCCAACTAGGTTTTGTAAGCTTAATTTCAATTTGAGTTTCCTTCTCAAACCCCTTCTCCACCAATCAATGACTTTGATGTTTCCTAGGCCTTGCTGAAGTAACGACATCTAACTATAAAATTTTATGTTGCATTTTATTTATTCTTACAGAGAGGACACATACTAGTACCTTTCCATGTGCGTCTCATTTAAACATCCCATGTGATTACTTTGTTTTATAGGTCCACCCACATAAATATTATTGCCTTCAAGAATGATTTGTAAACTTTAACCACCATGAATTTCCCTCAATCTCTCAATTGTTTAAAAACATGGCAGTATGCCCAAAACATACTATGTAGCTTCCATTAGTAGGGGTTTTAAACCACACCAATATATATTCTTCAAATATAATTTTGAAAGATTATAAGATATATATTGAACCAATATATTCCATTTTCCAATTAAAGCTCCTCCAAAAACACAATCTCAACAACATATTTCCATTATTCCCTTTAATAGTTGCAAGCATTTACCTTGATCAGCCTCCACTTAGATTCAATCACATTCATCTATTGTCCAGCATGAGATTTTACTATGTCTATGTATTTACCCAATATGTTTCCAATGGTTTTGAATTTTTCATCATCCAAACAATTAGAGACAAGTGTTTAAATGTTACCCAACCTTGTAATGGGGTTGGGATTCTTATTGTTATTTGAAATCAAGAATACACCTACTCAAATACATTTAACGTGACCCCACAAACTATGGGTCATTTTTTAAAATATTTTCCTTAACCAAGGTTTATCTCAAAAAAGAAGGTGTAGAATCCATTTGCATAGAAATAGTAGAAGGTCTAACCCCTTTCATGTGAGGGATCCACTACACATGGAGTTAGTTATCCACGGTTTTTGGGTTTATCCAATTAGTTGTAAATATTTCAACCAGAGTTACTTTTGCAAAGATAATGACTTTGTTCTCGAGCGCATTGAAATAGGCTATTAGAGTTGGGATTTGGTCCATTTGTTTTTTGACTTTGATTCATATCAACAAATGAAGTTTAGGATTTTAAATACTAGAGTTTCCATTGTTTTTAAAGTTATCACGAGAATAGTAAAATTAGATTATTTTCCCCATGAGAAATGATATTCAACGTTACAGAAACCCTTCACAAATATTCCATAATAACATAGAAATCCTAGGAATCTCCTCACACCATTTGCATTCTTTACAGTTGACCTCAATTTTGATTCCCAAACCATGATAAAGGGTACGAGATCCATTCTTGATGTGAAAAACCTAGAAAGATTCACTTTACAAGGCATTTGTGGTGGTTTTGGATTGTGTGCATGGTCCATGATCTATAAAATCCTCTTTTAGGACCTAAGATGTTGATTTTCCTCCTCTCACCATTCACACAACCTGAAGAACCATCCTCAATGCACAAAACCCTGAAATCGCACTCATACAACACATATAGTCCAAATATTCCTTTAGAAGGCTTGTGTGGTGTTTTGGGATCATGTCCATAGTCCATAACCTGTAAAATCCTATTTTACTCCCCAAGATCCATAAACATTCCATAAAAACTCAAAATGTTTCAAATATGACACATGTGGGCCAAATATTCATTTGCATGGGTAATGCGATGTAGTGAGATCCATCATTGATGCACACAACCTCATAATGATTTCCATGCAACACATGTACACCAAATATTCCCTTTATAGAGAATCTACTATTTTGTTATGTGAAGGAAATGTTTTGGGAAACACTGCTTGGCTCTTAACCTTGAGAGTTTTTAGGAGAGACATCAACATAGTATGGAATATTTTGATGCCTAGACTCAAAATTGAATTCCTTGGAAATGATTGAAATCGAAGTTTTGATTGGATAACCCAAACAAGATAATATTTGATCAAGTAAAGGACATTATATCAAATCTATGTTGACAAAGTCAGTCCCAAAGCTTCTAAATCTAGACTGCATGATACAAACTCCTCATATGACCTAAATACAGACTACATGATGACATCATTCCCATCCCCATAGTCCATTAGATTTATTTTGTTTCACTCCCTAAAGATATAAGTTCTCACCCAATGATATCTATATATTTATAACCACCTCCCTCTTTCCCTTCACCTCCATGGATATTACCATGTCTTGGTAATGATGACCCTAAACCTCAAGTAGGATGCTTTGGTATGTCAAGTGCCATGTGGATTGGTGTGAAGGGGTATACCAAGGGATTAGGAAAAAACAGTTATTATGTGAATGTCAATCATTTGAGTGTGTTTTTGGGTATCTAGTGTTCAAAATTTTCACCATCCAATTGAATAAGTATCCAAACACTAGATCACAACTCAAGAAAATCAAATTATCCAACATACAACACATGCACATCCAACTAAAAATGCTCTCTCCTTAGGGGAGTATTTGTACAACTATTTTAGATATAAACAAATATCTAAGAGCTCTTGATTTTCATATATTCTCATGTAACTTTAATCTCAATTGAGGCTTAATACCTAAAGAAATCATCCAAACGAAACTCTTGAGGAATGTTTCTTTAATTATTTACTAGTAGAAACAATCAATCAACTCATTAATATTTGGAACAGCATCTCGTATTTAATTATTTATGACCACATGGTTTTATTAAATGACCATCTCAATTTATACTAAACATGTCACTTGTTGGAAGGTATTGAACCCAACTGGTGGGGAGAATATCATCGAACTCATAGTAACCAACTTGTGAAACCCCTTGTGACAAGAATCGTCCAACATCTACAATATGAATAAAAGAGACTTGTTTTCGCCACCATTTATCCCCTCATTTTATCTCTTTCTTAATAATTATTAATCAAATGATTATACTAAAACTCAATTTCAAGTTATGGTTCCAGTTCGAGTTGACTCCTGACTCTTGACTCTTGAAATTCATGATAATTCACTTTGATATTACTCTTCCAAAATCATTGGTTAACAATATGGTAAATGCTAGTTGTAACTAAGGTGGTGTCATTCTCTTCCTTCCATTTCACCCCCTCCCCCAAAGGTACTTCATCGGTTACTACATCCCATAGGGATGTATCACCACCCAACACCCCCAACCACCTTTTCCATTCCACCAATACACCATGGTTGCACATTTTTCCCTACAGTAGTCTATATGATGCATCCCCCCTTGTTCCATCCAATATTGAAGAAACTATATCTTCATCTATCTTATTTACATCTACAACAGTTGTAGCTATGGTTACTACAAGTACATCCATCCCATATCTCATTGTTTCCTTTAACTAGGTTGTCTAACTGAGTGCTTTTCTTCCTAGCCAATATTTTCCACTACCCAAGATATTCACAATGATATCATTAATTGATGACATTCTTATCCAGTGTAAATGGAATTAATTTTAGTCCTTTTGATTTTTTTATTAATTGATTCTTTTAATTGGTGTAGAGAGGCACTATAGAGTGCTCAGGGGCATGGAGGAAGGAAATGCCCTCATGACTTATAGCGTCATTTGCAATGAGTTTTGTTATACTTAATTCTATTTGTATTTTTTAACTATGTTAATTGGTATAATTGTAATCCACAAGATGTAGAATAGTTGGTGGCGGGGTATGGTTAAGACACCCCCTAAGCTAAAAGGTCGTCGTTTCTAATCCCGTCGGATACCAAAAACTCCAACCATGTTAAGGGTTGGTGCGGTCTAGGATGGGTGTGATCCGTGGGTGATTTTGACGGCTTAGATGCCCCTAGTTCATGGTTTCTTAGCTAATGGAAAACCTGTAGTCAGGGGGGTTCCACCACTTTGACAACAAAAAAAAAATTGATAGAAATGTAGAAAAAAAACTTATATGAATGTTGCTTCCTTTGTAGTCTCAAGAAAAATTGGACAATTTTTTAATATAGATACATGTCTTTGGACATGTATAAATTATTCTTTATGGTTTAATATTTGACTTATGTTGTATTATTATTTAAGTATTTTTTTTCCAGTTGTCAAAGGATTTCAAGTGCATGAGAGGGATTCTCATAATGATATATTGTTGATGGCCATGCATAGATTTTCATCATATACCATGGGCTTTGTATTATGGGATCGATAACTTCTATAGATGTCTATATTTGTGCATTTGATAGATGTGATCCTCTCATCTTTGTCTTGTATAGAGATATGATAATCACTATAGGATGATAGGAAATAGTGAGCTTTATGGGTGAGTTTAATCTCTATCATATTTGTCATTTCTTTAACACTCCAATTCATCAATATTCCTCACACCAACACTAATGTAATGGGTCTGCTTGTGACAAGTGTCATGTCATGGGTGGGTAGACTCATCATTTTGGACCATAATTTGGGTTAGGCTATGCATGCAAGGGTTAATATATGGTTATGGTACAATTTTGTCTTCTTTGTGTTGTGGATGATTCCACATACATAATCTAGTGTCCTTTCCAACTTTGATAACTAGTTACATGATCTATATTTCCGCATTAAGAAAGAACTTTCGCTCACTTAAATGATAGACTTAATATAAGTGCTTTGAAGACATTAGGGAAATTTCTATCTCTTTCCATGTGCTCATTCCACCTATGATTATTTCCCACTCATATTTTATAATTTTGATGATCAAATCCTTGATAGGGATTATCAATCAAAAAGATGAAAATATAATCAAACCAACCATCTACTATATCAATTGCATTGTTCAATTCCTAGACTCAATATAAGGTAAGACTAGTCTTTGAGAATGTCACTAGGGCATAAACTACATTCATTTTGATGGTCACACCATCTCCCAGAAGATCATTTGTATGGGATATTATTGACCAACCTTAACACGTGATTATTTCTCTTCACTTTTAGATTCCCTTAATGCCAAATGCATGAAGTTGAGATCCATGTCCCAATTATCTCTTGGCACCTTGTATCTCCAATTTACTCAAATTTTGTGACATGGGATCTCAATCTCATTGGAAAGATTAACTTTGCATTATTGAAACAACATAAAAAAATTAATGCATTAATAATTATTATATAGAATTTGTGAATTAAACAGACATTGTAAATAAAGCACAGGAAAGTATATATTTAATAATGCTTATATACTTTCCCCTTTTTCAATGGAATTTGATTTCCCATTTTTCAACGATATTTTCCTTCTTTATCAACATTTAGACAGAATCACATCTTAACTGGTTATTTGAAGGAGCATTTACACATGGAAATCACATCTTCTGTGGTTAGTCAAGAAAACGATGTCTTTGTATTCATCTTCTCTCCTAGTTTCATCATGTCCTCTAACAATGTTTCAAGGGAATATTTGCTTGGATCAAGCATATACTTAGAAATGAAAAGAAACACCTATGAATTAAGTTCCAATAAGACTTTGGGAAATGGGGACAAATTTAAGCTTGGGGATATGCTATTTTTTTATCACAAGATTTTTGTGTCACAAGTTGCAATGGTCCTAAAAGGGAGGGAAGTGGCACATGTGTGAATAATGAGGGTCAAATTGACTAGGATCAAGGCACTGGAAGGTCAATAACATGGTTTATGTATTAGGTAAAACATCATTTCCATCATCATCATTAAGCCAAAATTACAATTTCGATGCTTGATGATGAAAAATTAAGAAATTTGAAAATGAGAAATGTTTAGTCTTTTTTCTTTAAAAAAAAATCATATAGAAGACAAATATATAAAATAAACAAAAATAAATAATATAAAAAAATTAAAAAAATTAAAATGCAAAAAAAACAATGAACAAAAACTCTTCCCCAATATGCAGGTCCGACTGCCTCAATCCCTCCTTGACTGTCTTATCCTTCGAGGAGGGGCTCGATGCGAGAATGATCACCCGGTTTCTGAAGAGAGGAGAAAGATACTAAGGGATTAAAGTCTTTTTTTTTCAATTGTGCATATTCTCAAGTCAGATCATAGGTGTACCATTTGAAGAATGCTTAGATCCAATATCAAGCACATGGTAAAGAGAGAGGGTTTGGTACTTAGAACCCCTTCGTGTTCCTATTGAACTGTGTAGGTTGAACTATAATGTGTTAAGGTGTGTATTATGGGGCACAACTTGAAGCTCCTTGGGCATGTTGGAAGTGAACTGTTGGGTAGTGAAAACCATCTGCAGTCAATGGGTAATGGGTAGTGTTGGGTAGGAAATTTGGATAGGTCTTTATGTCTGTCCATGTTGTTCAATGTTGTATGGGTAGATTTGTTGGGATAGGATGGGGTATGTGAACTGGTGTTCATTAACAACATCCTAGTCTTGTTGGAAAGAACCTGAACTAACCACCACTACAATCAGCACTTGTCAATGGGTAATGGGTATTAAGTGTTGTGTTGGCACGGTGGCTTATTTAAAGTGGGCAATAACTACCTCCAGATCGTAGGTGTACCATTTGAAGAATGATCCAATCCAATATCACAACTTGAGGAGAAAAAACCAAATCATTGATGACCAAGGAATGGCATTTCAAAATCTAACTGAGAAAGAGAATAATTTGTCTCATCAGTTGCAACTCAATGGTAGCTCTCGACATTGATTCGATCTATGGAATTTATCCAAATTAGGGTTGAAGTTACATAGAATCACCTTGGTGGTGCGATGTAGCCATAGTTCTGTTGATTAGGGACTCGTTTGAAGGTTGTTGTTCCAGAAAAAATTGTGCATTTATAAACCTGGGTATTTTCATACAAAATATTCATGATTATGAGGTTGTTCCATCAAATTTCTTTCAATATAAATTCTGGTACACCACTTTCGTAATTAATTGCATCAAATTCTGGAGGTTTGGATGGAATCCACATGGCTTCTCCCAGGTTAGCGTCTTCATCTCGTCGTGGGTTCTCTCAAGGTCAGGATTTATGTCATCAGATATAGACTGAACGAATGCCTTCTCTTTTGTAGACAAAAATTATTGGCTTTATATTCTATATATAACGTTGTGGTTGAACCGATCAACATATAGATACATAATTTTTAAAACTTTGTAGCAGAGGAACCAAAATTTTGATTTCTGTCAATAAAGAAACCAAAGAATGCATATTACACTTACTATTTCTATGATGTCTGTAGCTATCAAGTTTTACAAACTGTTCACACCAAAAAAATAACCTCGGAATACATAAAAACATGGGCCAAATAGGTGAACCCCACTCCTGGAAGAGGGAGTACAAGGTTCTCTACATGCACAAATTAATTTTTAAATTAGTTTCTTTTTCTCTTCAATCCTGAATTACATTAATTCCCCCTATAAGGGGAGGATCAAATTGTGTAATGCTCCAGCATATGTAAGATATACAAAAGGTGCAGTTGGAACATGCTAAGGAATATCCTAATATTGGGTTGCCTCTTTTTCCAAATGTAGTTCCCTATATACCTCGACTAGAGAAGCCTATTTGGATTCCTAGACTATTTCTTGAACTAGGACTTCTTCTATTCCCTTTGTTGTAATTAACTCTGCAAATCGACTATATTTTTTGAGACTTAAAGCTATTGGATTCTGCCTTGGCCAATAGTGCTTGGGTTGTATTTGGGTGTTGGGGGATTGGACCTATGATTTTTATGTTTGTTGGGAACTGTCTTGAATGGATTCTGCTCTGGATGGATAGCAGGGTTCCAAGAGTTCTTGGAAAGAGGATGGGATTTCTGATGGGAAAATTTTATATGTATCTTTGCAATTTTAATTTTCTTTTCAAATTTCAGTCAATTTTTGAAAGGTCATTTTTAGAAAATGGGCCTTTATCTCTCCTAAAAGCTGAAAATATTTAATACAAATTGCTATTACAAGTCTAAATGATTTAATAGCTCGTGAAAAATTATTTTAGTTTATAAATATTTTGGAGGGAAGTTTTCTATGAAAACATGGAGCATATATACAAACCAAAGTTATATAATTCTTCTTTACTCTGTTAAGTTCGGCATCCTGCCAATGTCTTCCACATATTGAGAGGAAATTATTCTCGCAATTCCATCCTATGTAATTCATAAGAGTAGAAATAAGATATTGAATTTTTTTATTAATTTTTTGATGAGTCACAAAAATTTTCATGTGACACGTGATTTACATCACATTGTCTTAGATTTGGTCAAGATGCAGAGAGGAGTATATAGAAGTTTCTGTGAAATAGCTGACGTTGACATAAAAAAGTTGTAGGTATTGGTTTTTTTTGTAAGTTAGCACTACAGGATCCTTTCATTACCATTATTAAGAAAAAACTACAAGACTTATGTTGCTTTTATGCCCTATGGGAAACAAGACCATCCCATAGTAAACACAAAATCTATCTTTATTCCTTCCTTGAGAGAAAGCCAAGATGTAAAATAGTGTTTAAGTGTTGTCAGTGACGATGTTGAGCATATGACTATTCATGTACCACTTTTACAGCATAATAAAATAAGCACTAGCACTAATCTTACTAAACTTAGTAACAATCTATGACAATAATTGAAACCTAGAACCATACCCTGAATCCTATTCTTGCTTGATGTCATCATCTGATGGAACGAAGGATGGAGAACTCAGGGATTGTCCATCTCCAAAAACTGGTTTGAGGTTGATTCCCATATCTTTTGCATTTATGTTAAGCTTTTTATTGGTATCCTTTGTCCTTGTTTCTAGATTGTGGAGCTCTTCTTGGAGGGCATCCTACTGCATTAAAATTTTAGCATAACCTTGACCTCTCTTGAAAAGGGATTTCCAATTACAATATGCATTAACCAGTAAAATTCAACGGTACACTGGAATAGAGTCACCTTGGTTGAGTTGTTACCTGGGTATTTGACCCAATTCTAGAACTCAACAAAATTCTTCTCATTGTTAATGAACCCATGCTCTACATTGGCTTCATCTTCATCTATTTTAATTTTTTTATGCACCTTCTCTGGATTTGTTTCTTTCTAATTCTTTCCTGCTTTGACCGTAATCATCATGGAATTAGTGACATGTGATCCTTCATATTCCTTTCTTTGGCATCGGTAACCTAGGCCCGATATGTGATGTTGATGGAATATGATGGCTAGAGAGATGGTGCCTTCTTCTTGTGTCAACCAGCTTCCACACCACTGCTCTCCCCATGTATACCCACCACAAATTCAAGTGCATTTTACCATGCAGCCTCTATGTTAAATTTCAAGCCCATTCCATTAACTTAGGATTCATCATTTGATTTGTTGGTTTCCAAATCCACCGTAGGTCCTTTAGCTCAATCTACATTATGTGAGTGAATGGTTCCTATACAATCCTCCCCCCTGCATGCTGGACATTAACAGTAATAGGAACTGCCTCTCATTTTTTCCCGTTTATTCACTACCTTCTTCAATAATACCACCAGACATTCAACCATGTGTCTAGCCAAATGTTCTACCCTACATTGGCTTGTCTCTGGAGTTAACACACGACATGGGGGAAGTTGTGGGATATGTTAGCATGTGTTTGTTTTTCATATTTTCTTGTGTATTTTGGTTTCATTTAATTGAACATATATTGTCAAGTGATCCATTTATGTTGTAAGTGATATTTGATTTGTGAATTTAAATTAATTTTCGATCATCCTAGAAAGCAGGAGAGGGACAATACTATGTCATAGTGAATATGAAAATTAATAACAAGATGAGTTGTTTTTATTCACCAGGTGAGACTGATTTATCATTGTTAGTTTGTTTTCTCAGTTACCTATACAATTATCCAATGAACCCAATGGCAATTTGGAAAACTGTTCTCCAGTGTGAGAGTTGAGTCCTCAATCAACTATGGATTTTGGCTACACAAAGTTGATTAATTTTTTGTGTCAGATTTATACACGTCCCATACTGCCCTTTTTTTTGTTGAATCAATGGATAATGCTCAAGTTAGTTGTATTTTTTTACTTTTTGTTAATTTTACATGGCCTATTATAGTTACTGATTGCAATTGTGAACTGCAACCAAGGAAAATCTAGAGCTTCCCAGAATTCCAATGACATACTTCTTCCCAATGAAGTCATAGCATGTTCACACAATGAAGCTATTAACAACAAACACCTATAGTATATTCATGCCTAAATGGATTCATTATTTCTTTTATATGTACATAGACACATAATATATCCCATATTTGTAATCTTAACAATGATGTCAAGAACAAAGCGCTAAAATCTCAAATAGCTTAAGGCATGTTGGTTGAAAATGTCATACAATCAATCTGAAAGATTCATGGCATGCATATATCGTATAGGCTCCATCGTTCATGGTTCGGTGCAATTTTGTGAGGCACTTTGCTTTAAAAGGTACTGTAGTATTTCCCACAATGTTGAATGAGTTGTATCAGGATTCTATAGGGAATAAATAAGATTTATAGAACTCATTCAGAGCAGAGCTGGGCATAAATTCTATTGGAATTTCAGTTAAAGAGATCTAAAGTTAGTTAGAATCCTTAGAGGTTCCAATTTCTGCAAAAGTATTCAATACTTGGAAGAAAATCCTGTAGAAATTGAATGGCAAGTTTATTTGAATTCTCTATATGACTTAATAAAGAATGCATAGCAGTTTTGTAAATGTGTGACTCGTTAAGGGTTTATCTTATACTTGTCACAAAAGTGATCTTGTTACATCCCAAAGTCAGCTACAGGGTTTCCAGGTGTTCCAGGCATGCAATCCTTTAACTACTAAATATTGATATTATTCGTTGGCTACCATTCACTTCAGGTCTACTCAAATAAAATATGCTCAGTATTCCCATGCAGAAAATCCCCATAACATTGTGCTATGAATATGATATTTTTTAATAATTAGGACACCACTTCTTGATGGCCATGATATACATGACGATGTACTCATTTACACACAAATATCATGATCTACACTTTTGTGTTAGCAATCTGGAATGACTCAACAACTATCTTGATAATTAACAACAGATTGTACATTGGTTCTAGGAACCTTTATGATAAGGGAGGAAAGGGGGAATTAATTGTTTCTATGAATTAGTCACTATCCCATAAATATACCATATCTATAACAAAATTAATTCATTTTTATGAAAGTGTCCTATTGATATCAATTGGACCAGCAAACCACTTTTAAAACAACTTAGAATTTAACCCAATGGAAGAGGACTAAAGTAAATACAAATGGAGTTAAATTCTAGGGAAAACGTAGGATCAAATTTCTCTTAGCTTTATGTTATAAACCAACATGAAAAACTTATCATATGCATTGTGGTACATCGCGTTGGCCTCCTTTGATTGATTTGATGTTGCTAGTAGCTATTGGATAAGGTCTCATCAATGTTATTTGATGGATAACATAAAATAATCCTAGTAGGTGATCTCTTGATGTGCTTCGTGATGATGGCATGCTCGACCATGTTCTGAAGCACTATCTCCATATTCTTGTTGCATGTGACACCTTTTAGTTCATTGATATGCGTCACAACTTATAGTGAACTGTGATGAGGGAAACATGTGCGTTTGTTAGTTGTAGGCGATTCCTAGTAAGATCATTGTTCAGATTTTAATATTAGATTTTTTGTTTTTTCTAAGCATCCCCCTTTTTGTTATTTCCATTGATGACTTCAAGAAATAAAGACTAAGGCATTATCTTTTGTTTCTAATGTCTCCATACATATTTATCCTACTACAGGACCTATTTAAGCTTTAAAAACATGCTACATGTAATCACAGTTAGGATGAAATAAAGGTTTGGATGGTCCAGGGCGCTTGGGATGATCCTTTAAATCTATGTACACCTGTAACAGTGCACTGACTATGATGGTGCAATGGGTGCATAATTATTGGATATGGACACTAGTAAGATCCATTTTAACCGGGTTCTAATTATTGGCGCAATCATGAAAAACAAACCCATGTCGATAGGGTTCCACTAATCCAGAAGGATATTGGTGGCCACCCATCTATTTGTCTTGGACCCCCACCATTGTTTCTTTCCATTTTCCAGTTTCCTTAAATGTAGCACAATTTATTATTTTTGGTAGTTTTTGGGTCCTAAACTTCCGTATCCGTTTTGAGGCCCTAAACGACGTTTTGTCGGCATCGAATGGTCGGGAAAATATGAAACTGTTCTAGAATCAATATTTGTAATTTTTGGATGTAGTCCTTAAACAAATATTTCTAACGATGTATCATGCGCGTCAAATGGAGGTAGTAGGATAAAGTTACGACCCCAAGAAATTGATGTACCAAGTTACCCAACGAGGCCCACATTCTAGCGTTTCACCTCCTAGGGTTAGGTTTTTGGATGTGTAGGGTTTTCATTGTTTCTTAATAATATATAGGCCTTCGAGCCTCATTGTAGCATAGTTCAGAGGCATGTAGCCGCCACATCTCTTCTCAGAGATAAGCTACCAGCACTCTAGCTAGTTTATTTCCATTCTGTATGTAAACAAGTTTCAATTATTGATTAATGAAATGAAGTGTTATTTCCACTGCATATTTGTTTCTATTGTTATTTGCGTATTCTATTGCGTTCCTACATAAATCTGGATCAGTGGTATCAGAGCAATATGCTCCTTCTCGATCCTTCTTTGCATGTCCCCAACGAGTCCGCGGTATAAAGAGTTAGGGCTCGATCTGGTTGAACCTTTGCAAGATCAACCTCGCAAATGCCAACAGCCACCCATGGGGGACAAAAAGAAAGACGAGGGCATAGAATATCCTATCAAAGTGTTGCTCGAGGAGACCCTTGAAAAACAAAGGAACGTGATGATGGATAACTTCGCCCAGATCCTTCAACGACTTCCCACTGACGGCACATCTATATCTAGCAGCCACTCTGGAGGCGAATCCCTTTTAAGGTACAATTAAACTTTGACATTCCCATATTTGATGGTCGAATATATGCAGACGTTGTAGATAGATGGTTGAATCTATTAGAAGGATATTTCTCGGTTCATGACTTTTCTGACCGGGAAAATATTACTTTTTCTCTACTCAAAGCCGCCCCCCATGTCAAGGACTAGTGGGAAACCTAAGATGAGAGAAAGGATGAGGAGGAACCCTCTCTATTCTCGGTTGTACCCACTTGGAATTCTTTTCGAGATGCCATAAAGAGACAATATTATCCGGTGGGGAGCTATGAGGACAAGTACATACAATGGACTATGCTGCGGCAACAAAGAGATCAAGATGTGCATGAGCTGATGAATCTGTTCCATACCCTGCACACCAATTTGGGTATGAAATATTCAGAGAAACATTTGGTGCTAAAGTATTGCAGTTGTCTGCACAGATACATTCAGGAGGAAATGGAGTTTCTCGATATCTCCTCACTTGGTACGGCATATCTGTATGTTGCCAAAATTGAGCAAAAATTCAAACAGAAAAAGCAAGACTTTGGATCTACGAATCAGAAGCAAGGGAAAGGTGCCCTCAAACCGAAAAACCAAGGACACAACCAAGGCATGGCGACTCAAGAAACTTTCCAAAGCCTCAAGCAAAGAGCAACACTGCAAATACAAAGAAGGAAGTGGAAAAGTGGTGCGAGTTCCATAAGAGCCCCACTCAAAACACAAGTGAGTGTCGGGCCAAGCAGTCGCTGGTGGATGAGATAAAGGCTTCTGAATCAGATGCATACTCTGACAATGAATCAGAACCCGAGAAGGGGAATGCCAGAGGGAAGAATATTATTGATGTAGAGCCCAATGCCATCGTTGCCACCACGAAGATCCAAAAGGAAGAACCAGAAGATGCAGAAGAGGAGAAGCATCTTTTCCACTCCCAAATGTGGGTAAAGGGTTCCCCGCTACAGTTCATTATCAACAGTGGGAGCCAGAAGAACCTGATTTCAGTAGAGGTCATGAAGTGGTTGGGTTTTTTGACCACAGCACACCCACAACCGTACACCATCAGGTGGCTTCACCAAGGATGGGATCTCCACATCAGGCAACAGTGCCACCTTCCCTACAGCATCAAGCCCTTCACCAATGAGGTATTATGTGATATTGCTCCTCTTGATGTTTGTGATGTATTATTAGGTCAACCATACTTATGGAAGCGACATGCTGTGTATGAGTCCCGGCCTTGGGCTGTTATTATTATGTTAAGAATTAATTTGTACAGGGTACCAAAGGTACCACCTCCTGCCACTATCTCTTTGGTTACTGCAAAACAATGCAGTAAGCTCATTTCCAAAATCAGGAAGTTTGTTTTCTTGATGATCTTCTGCATTTATGTTAAGCTTGTTATTGGTATCCTTTGTTCTTGTTTCCAGATTGTGGAGCTCTTCTTGGATGGCATCCTATTGCATTGAAATTTTAGCATAAGCTTGACCTCTCTTAAAAAGGGATTTCCAATTACAATATGCATTAACAAGTAAAATTCAACAGTACACTGGAATAGAGTCACCTTGGTTGAGTTGTTACCTGGGTCTTTGACCCAATTCTAGAACAACAAAATTCTTCTCATTGTTAATGAACCCATGCTCTACATTGGCTTCATCTTCATCTATTTTAATTTTTTTATGCACCGCCTCTGGATTTGTTTCTTTCTAATTCTTTCCTTCTTTGACCGTAATCGTCATGGAATTAGTGACATGTGATCCTTCATATTCCTTTCTTTGGCATCAGTAACCTAGGACCGATATGTGATGTTGATGGAATATGCTGGCTAGAGAGATGGTGCCTTCTTCTTATGTCAACCAGCTTCCACACCACTGCTCTCCCCATGTCTACCCACCAAAAAGTCAAGTGCATTTTACCATGCAGCCTCTATGTTAAATTTCAAGCCCATTCCATTAACTTAGGATTCATCATTTGATTTGTTGGTTTCCGAATCCACCGTAGGTCCTTTAGCTCAATCTACATTATGTGAGTGAATGGTTCCTATACAATCCTCCCCCCTGCATGCTGGACATTAACAGTAATAGGAGCTGCCTCTCATTTTTTCCCATTTATTCACTACCTTCTTCAATAATACCACCAGACATTCAACCATGTGGCTAGCCAACTGTTCTACCCTACATTGGCTTGTCTCTGGAGTTAACACACGACATGGGGGAAGTTGTGGGATATGTTAGCATGTGTTTGTTTTTCATATTTTCTTGTGTATTTTGGTTTTATTTAATTGAACATATATTGTCAAGTGATCCATTCATGTTGTAAGTGATATTCGATTTGTGAATTTAAATTAATTTTCGATCATCCTAGAAAGCAGGAGAGGGACAATACTATGTCATAGTGAATATGAAAACTAAGAACAAGATGAGTTGTTTTTATTCAACAGGTGAGATTGATTTATCATTGTTAGTTTGTTTTTTCAGTTACCTATACAATTATCCAATGAACCCAATGGCAATTTGGAAAACGGTTCTCCAGTGTGAGAGTTGAGTCCTCAATCAGCTATGGATTTTGGCTACACAAAGTTGATTAATTTTTTGTGTCAAATTAATACACGTCCCATACTGCCCTTTTTTTTGTTGAATAAATTGGTAATGCTCAAGTTAGTTGTATTTTTTTACTTTTTGTTAATTGTACATGGCCTATTATAGTTATTGATTGCAATTGTGAGCTGCAACCAAGGAAAAGCTAGAGCTTCCCAGAATTCCAATGACATACTTCTTCCCAATGAAGTCATAGCATGTTCACACAATGAAGCTATTAACAACAAACACCTATAATAGATTCATGCCTAAATGGATTCATTATTTCTTTTATATGTACATAGACACATAATATATCCCATATTTGTAATCTTAACAACGATGTCAAGAACAAAGCCCTAAAATCTCAAATAGCTTAAGGCGTGTTGGTTGAAAATGTCATACAATCAATCTGAAAGGCTCATGGCATGCATATATAGTATAGGCTCCATCGTTCATGGTTCGGTGCAATTTTGTGAGGCACTTTGCTTTAAAAGGTACTGTAGTATTTCCCACAATGTTGAATGAGTTGTATCAGGATTCTATAGGGAATAAATAAGATTTATAGAACTGATTCAGAGCAGAGCTGGGCATAAATTCTATTGGAATTTCAGTTAAAGAGATCTAAAGTTAGATAGAATCCTTAAAGGTTCCAATTTCTGCAAAAGTCTTCAATACTTAGAAGAAAATCCTGTAGAAATTGAATGGCAAGTTTATTTGAATTCTCTATATGACTTGATAATGAATGCATAGTAGTTTTGTAAATGTGTGACTCCTTAAAGGTTTATCTTATACTTGTCACAAAAGTGATCTTGTTAGATCCCAAAGTCAGCTACAGGGTTTCCAGGTGTTCCAGGCATGCAATCCTTTAACTACTAAATATTGATATTATTCATTGGCTACCATTCACTTCAGGTCTACTCAAATAAAATATGCTCAGTATTCCATGCAGAAAATCCCCATAACATTGTGCTATGAATATGGTATTTTTTAATAATTAGGACACCACTTCTTGATGGCCATGATATACATGACGATGTACTCATTTACACACAAATATCATGATCTACACTTCTTTGTTAGCAATCTGGAATGACTCAAAAACTATCTTGATAATTAACAACAGATTGTACATTGGTTCTAGGAACCTTTATGATAAGGGAGGAAAGGGGGAATTAATTGTTTCTATGAGTTAGTCACTATCCCATAAATATACCATATCTATAACAAAATTAATTCATTTTTATGAAAGTGTCCTTTTGATGTCAATTGGACCAGCAAACCACTTTTAAAACAACTTAGAATTTAACCCAATGGAAGAGGACTAAAGTAAATACAAATGGAGTTAAATTCTAGGGCAAACGTAGGATCAAATTTCCTACATAAATTCGGATCAGTGGTATCAAAGCAATATGCTCTTTCTCGATCCTTCTTTGCATGTCCCCAACGAGTGCGGGGTATAAAGAGTTAGGGCTCGATCTGGTTGAACCTTTGCAAGATCAACCTCGCAAATGCCGATGGACACCCATGGGGGATGAAAATAAAGACGATGGCATAGAATATATTATCAAAATGTTGCTCAAGGAGGCCCTTGAAAAACAAAGGAACGCGATGATGGATAACTTCGCCCAGATCCTTCAACGACTTCCCACTGACGGCGCATCTATATCTAGCAGCCACTCTGGAGGTGCAATCCCTTTTAAGGTACAATTAAAATTTGACATTCCCATATTTGATGGCCGAATAGATGCAAATGTTGTAGATAGATGGTTGAATCTATTAGAAGGATATTTCTCAATTCATGACTTTTCTGACCAGGAAAATATTACTTTTTCTCTACTCAAAGCTGGCCCCCATGTCAAGGACTGGTGGGAAAACTACTATGAGAGAAAGGATGAGGAGGAACCCTCTTTATTATCGGCTGTAACCACTTGAAATTCTTTCCAAGATTCCATAAAGGGACAATATTATCCAATGGGGAGCTATGAGGACAAGTACATACAATGGACTATGTTGCGACAGCAAAGAGATCAAGATGTGCATGAGCTGATGAATCTGTTCCATACCCTGCACACCAAGTTGGGTATCAAATATTCAGGGAAACATTTGGTGCTGAAGTATCACAGTTGTCTGCACACATACATTCAGGAGGAAATGGAGTTTCTCGATATCTCCTCACTTGGTACGGCATATCTGTATGTTTCCAAAATTGAGCAAAAATTCAAACAGAAAAAGCGATACTTTGGATCTGTGAATCAGAAGCAAGGGAAAGGTGCCCTCAAAATGAAAAACGAAGGACACAACCAAGGCATGGTGACTCAAGAAACTTTTCAAAGCCGCAAGAAAAGAGCAACACTGCAAATCTGAAGAAGGAAGCAGAAAAGTGGTGCGAGTTCCATAAGAGCCCCACTCACAACACAAGTGAGTGTCAGGCCAAGCAGTCACTGGTGGCCAAGATAAAGGCTTCTGAATCAGATGCATACTCTGACACTGAATCAGATCTTGAGAAGGGGAATGACAGAGGGAAGAATATTATTGATGCAAATCCCAACGCCACCATTTCCACCATGAAGATCCAAAAGTAAGAACCAGAAGATGCAGAGGAGGAGGAGCATCTTTTCCACTCCCAACTGTGGGTAAAGGGTTCCCCGCTATAGTTCATTGTCGATAGTGGGATCCAGAAGAACCTGATTTCAGTATAGGTCATGAAGTGGTTGGGTTTTCTGACCACAACACACCCGTAGCCATACACCATCAAGTGGCTTCACCAAGGATGGGATCTCCACGTCAGCCAAGAGTGTTGCCTTCCCTACAGCATCAAGCCCTTCACCGATGAGGTATTATGTGATATTGCTCCTCTTGATGTTTGTGATGTATTCTTAGGTCAACCATACTTATGGAAGCGACATGCTATGTATGAGTCCCGGCCTCACGCTGTTATTATTACGCTGAGAATTAATTTGTACAAGATACCAGAGGTACCACCTCCTGCCACTATCTCTTTGGTTACTGCAAAACAATGCAGTAAGCTCATTTCCAAAACCAGGAAGTTTGTTTTCTTGATGATCTGCCCTCAGGGAAAGAAGAATATCATGGCCACAACCTCCAAATAGGGCCCCTCTGCATGACAACAACAAATGGACAAGGTCATGGAGGAGTACCGGGACATATTCACCTCACCCACCGGGGTGCCTCTCCACTGTTAGGTCAAGCACCCCATCGATCTGACCCCAGGTGCATTGTTTCCCAATGGACCAATCTATTGATGCTCTGTTCTGGAGAATAATTAAACCAAGAGGCAAATTCAGGAGCTGCTATAGAAGGATCACATCCGGCCAAGTTCATCACCCTGTGGGAGCCCGATCGTGTTGGTACAGAAGAAGGATGGGACTTGGAGACTCTGTATTGACTATCGGGCACTGAGCAAGATAACGGTCCAGAATAGGTACCCGATCTCATGGATTGATGACCTCCTGGACCAGCGTAAAAGGGCGAAATATTTTAGCAAGTTCGACTTAAAGTCTGGGTATCACCAGGTACCGATCGAACTGACTAATGTGTGGAAGACCACCTTCAAATCCAAGGAGGGCCTTTTCGAGTGGTTGGTCATGCCTTTCAGGCTGATGGATGCTCCTGAAACATTCATGAGACTAATGGATGACATCTTGCAGCCATTCACCAACTCATTTGTAGTAGTGTACTTGGATGACATCCTGATCTTCAGTCAGACTTGGGAAGAGCACCTCCACCACATCCGACAGGTTCTCCAAACATTGCGGCAGCACAAATTGTGTGCCAATTTGGACACATGCACTTTTGGTATGACCCAAGTTCAGTATCTGGGATACATTATTGATGAATGGGGGGTACATGTGGATCCAACCAAGATCCAAATCATTCAGGATTGGCCAGCCCCAACTATTTTAACAGAGCTTCGCATCTTTCTGGGCCTTGCTAATTTATACCGCAAGTTCGTGTTGGGATTCTCTCATATCACTTGGCCCTTGAGTCAAGTCACCAAGGGAGGAGTGAAAGAAAAATTATTTTGGTCAAAAACTCAACAGAAGGTGTTTGCAGAATTGAAACATCACCTCTGTTGTGCCCTAGTGCTCACATTACCAGACTTGCAACAGCCATTTGAGATCGAGACAGATGCCTATGACTATGCTATTGGGGCAATCCTTACTCAACAAGGGCATCTAGTGGCATATCACAATGAGACACTGTCTGACACAGTCCAAAAATATCCCACTTATGACAAAGAGATGTATTCCATTGTACAGGCTTGCCGACAATGAAAGCATTACATTTTGGGGAAGGAAATGATCATCCACACAGACCACCAACCTCTGCAGTTCATGCAGACATAAGGTAAATTACAGAACAATTTCCATCAGAAGTGGCCCACATATCTACAACAGTTTCATTTGAACATCAAGTACAAGAAGGGAGGAACCAATAATGTTGCAGACTGCCTCAGCCGACCACCAATCGTGGCGGTAACCACCGTGCTCGACTCTTGTGGGCATGAGACTTTTGATTGGATGCTTCTCTACAAGAGCAATCCAAAATTCATCCACACATACTAGACGGTCTTGGAGGGAAACCAAGTTCCAAAATTTCACCTTCATGACGTACTACTATGTCACATGGGACACCTTTGTGTTCCTTCAAGTGAGCGTGCCAAGATGATTTGGGAAGTGCACTACAGTCGGGTCATTGGGCATTTCAGAGTCGAGAAAACAGTGGAAGTACTATAGAAGTATTTGTATTGGCTGAACCTTCGACAGGATGTCGGGAAGTACATCCGATCCTACACTACCTGTGCCATTGCCAAACTATCCATTAAGAAGCAAGGCCTTGTTGGCAGTCAGCAACAACCCTCTCATTTTTTCTATTATGCTGAAAAATGATCATTTCTCTTCTATGATTTATTTTAAAAGATTATTTAAGAGTGCCTTCAGAATCTTTGATTTTGAAGGTACTCTCAATTTTAGAAGAGATAAGAATCGTATTAGAAATTTATGAAGTACTTTCATAAATTTGATAAATTAGCAGCTGTAAATCTTGTAAATTTTATATATAATCAATTTTTGTCATTATTATTAATTCATTTGATTATATATTGATTCATGAGATTTAAGATATAGCTTACTAATTAGTTCTTAGGATTAAAATGAGAATACATTTTGAACATCCTACAGATCTGGTTTAAATAAGATATTTATTATTATAAGTTTTTGTAATTTTTATAATTAGGGTTGATTTATTAATTGGAATATTTTATATTAACCCTAATTTTATATTTTACATATAACTTGATCTTTTAATATCTTGTCATTATTATAGTGTATATGTATCTGACGAAATGGTTAGAGTTTATTTATATATATCATTTCAAAATCTTCATTGTAATATAGTCATAATAATTGAATTTTGATTTAGTGTTAAGTTTTTATAAGCTTTTCATTCGATCAAATTTTGCATTCGAGTCATGGGTATTAGAATTTCATGAATCAATCACATCTATATATCTATGGTTTTGAATGGTTTGATCATTATCTAAAGTTGATCTTAGTATTGAGTTGTAATTACAAAACCCTAGGAGACATTATGAATTATAATGACGACTTCACATTATCTAATTCATGAGTACGGTTGCCCTCCACATGTAAGCCTTATTTATTATCAATTGATAGTCGAGTTTATGGTTCAGGGCATGAATGATCGAATTGATAACGTATGCTTGTAGGGGTTTCAATGATAAAATATTTTTGAATCACTATGTAAAAGATTGAGATCACATTGATAATTGATTTTGGTTTTATTCTTTTGACACCTATCAATTTAACTGACATTTGTTGGTTTAATGATGAAATCGTGTCATTAGAATTCAATTTCATAAATGACTGATAGCTATTTCCACTTATGGTGCCTGTACAAAGCTATCATTCCAGACTTTGTATTATCAATGCTTCGGTTATCGATCCCTGAATTGAATTACTTCGGATATGGAAGTTCAGTTAGAATTTGAAGTATTAACATAATGTTTTCTAAAGGATTTGGTTAGTTACGATTAGTTTATTCATTACTCATAGCACCAAAATGCTGGCATTTGTTCTCATTATTTCGAGATTTAGTTACCATGGCCAAATTTGGGGTTCTCATTCCTATCACGTATGAATCAATTAGAGATTTTACATTTCACATAATGCCTTTCACTTGGATACCTATTCCTTCTATTTTCACAACCACATTCGTTTCAAACCAAAACCAGAGTTGCAGTGAGGAGACAATGGCTCCTCTCAGCCGATTCGAGATTTCAGGGCCTGAGCTGGTGGAAGCTGATGAGAAAGTCGTTGTATTGTTCGAAAAGATAGGATGGGGTTCATTTTTCAGATGTTTCAATGTTCATAATGTAGAAGTTACCAAACAATTCGCTATGAGTTTGAGGGAGAATGTAGCTCAAATTGGGGGTTTTAAATTTATAATTGATGAGGATAGGATTGCAGAAGCAACAAAGCTTCCTCAGACCGGAGAACGTTGGTTTAAAGGAGGAAAGGTCGATAAGAAAAGGTGTAGGTCATTACTATTACCCTTACCTGCCAATTCAAAGTTAAATGTTGGGGTTTCAGTTAAATTCTTAAAACCAGAATGGCAAGCATCTTATGAAATCCTAGTCATGTATGTCTCTTGTGACGGTCGTCTCTCTCATCTTAATTATTACCATCTACGATTATTATTAGCGTTGAAGGGTTGTAAGCTCAATCTTACTTTTTACTTACTTCAAATCTTGAATAAAATGACACATTCAGTGCAAAGTACTATAGGCAACCCTGATAGGAGCGTATTCCACCATGGTCTGATTAAAATTCTAATCCAGCATCAGTTATCTCTTAGCTGTAGATCCTGGGATGAATTCTTGGTTGAAAATAAGCTAGGGTCAACACAGTATTGGCCATATCCTCCTCCTAAAACTCGTAGGAAGTGTAAAGCTCCATTAAAATCTGAGATGGATGATATTCATAAGGCTAAGCCAAGGGATAGTAAATTACAGGAAGCAATTTCACCTATAGATACTCGTATTAGTAATGATGGTACCAATAATGTTGATCCCTTTGATGCTGAAACAAATATGGATCAATATTTATTTGTTAAACGTTTCATCACATCTGTAAAGTTGGATGGTGAATTGATGAAACATGACAAAATTGATTCTGTTACTCATGAATTCATCTCTGATGTATGCACTCCTAACAACCCTTGTGATGATTCTACATGAAAGCTTGAACAATTAGCACAAGTTTGTTGTGATAGGAGAAGTTTTGAGCCAAAGGGATCTTTGTCTGTTCATTCACGAAGGTTCACTCGAAGCATGACTATAGCGCCTTCAGTCTCCATTCCTGTAAATATTATGCAGAATACTTAGGCAATTGTTGTTCAACTCAAGGATGATGTTTTGTCTTTGATTCCTGAGACAATGCATATGAATAAACCTATTACAATAGTGTAAAATCTTGAAAAACCGTTGGCCAAAAACATTACTGATCCAACTAAGTGTGAAATAGCACCATCATGTATGGATGCTTGTGGATTTGGCACTGAGCCGTCATGTATGAGAATTCCATCACCTGTTCAGGATGTAAATAATCTTGATTTTTCTCAGTCTAATGATACACTTCGTGATCAGGATGAAGAAACCCTTCAACAGGTACTTGATCGAGTTTATGAAACCAAAATCGTAGAGTTAAAAATGAATTAAAAGAATGTCAAGCAGATGCAACCTTAAAACATGAAGAAAATAAAACATTCAGGGCATAATTATAAAATTGGGTGAATAGATGGAAGAATATGAATCTGAAGAAGAATCGATACAAGGAATCCAAGAACTCAATGATAAACACTAACCAACACTTGATTGAGCAAGTAAATTGACAGAAGCTGATGATCATTAAACTCAAAGCAAAACTTTCTGAAGCAAGAAGAGTAATTATGCTAGTTTCTCTTTTTGTTATGCTGGTTTATTTCTCTTTTTGACAGGTAATAAATATTTAATGAGCATGCCTGCAAAATCGTAGATTTTGCAGGCATGCTTTTAATTTGTTTTATTTTATTTCATTTTTTGTTAAACATGGTTTTAATGAGAAATTTTATTTCATATGTTACAGGTGTACATGATATCGTTATGCTATAAAGAATATAGGTTGTTTTTGTTCAAAAATTGACATTTTTTGGTGCTTCTGGAAGGATTGGTTTCTCAAGATGGCCATGATTACAAATCAGTTTGTTTGAGCAGGAGATAATATAGGCTAGTCATTTAATTGACAGTTTTATCTCATCGGATAAATGTTTATGCCAGATGTCTTTTGGAAGAAATTCGATGCAGCTAAATAGGGATAGGATTCCTGTTGTCTTTATTAAATAATTTATTAGAAACTCAAATGGGTTACTAGTTTGGTTACCTAAACTAGTAATTTCGATGTAATAAGGGTCGATGGAGTATGAGAAGAAAAGCATAATTGAAATGTCATTTCGGTTCTAGTTTTATCTCTTTACTAGAGTTTTACCTTCGCAGAAGGAGTGTGACTTAACTTCTTAGACTGGTACCACTGTTGGGTACTATTTTTTTGAACACTTTTTATATATATTTCAATATATCATCTTCTAGTTATACTTTGGTATAGTTATACTTTGTTATGATTATCTAATACAATACTCTATTAACACAATATTACTGTTTGAATGAGTATGTTACTATATTTAGTTGATCAATATTTTTATTGAAAATTTGAATCTTAGTAATATACATATTTATGTTCATTTTGACTTCATTTGTATTTTACAATGTTTTCATTATAAATATCATCTTTTATTCAAATATTTAGTATTGATCATTGATTGTTAATGAATAAAACATTACAAAGAATTATAAAGTAGTTGTCTACTTTAATTTTCTGTTATTGTGACTATATAGCAGAGTGGTTTAATGTTAATGATTTAAATATTTTTTATTTAAATCATAATTATTTATCTCTCTGTTTACTTGAAATATTAATTAATAATTAATCTAGTATTTAAGTTGCTCTCGGCTGAGTTAGAATAATTAATAATTGTAGTTTTAGTGTAGTTTATATTTAACAGTTGTTAAATAGGACTAGATTAATTCCGTAATATTTATAATAGTCTTTGAATTAAAATATTTGAATCAAAATCCTCAAAAAATTGAAGACTTTCATTAAGAAAGCATTTTAGGATAACTTAAGTTAACTTAGGTCTTAGAAAACTAATTCTAGGGTTTAATATATAATAATTAGATTAGTATAATTTTTTAATGAATTTTAAATTCTCCTTAAGAGAAAAATTCAGTTGGTAGTAGGACCATAACCTACGATATTTTTCCATTCTAAACACACAGGGAGCTATTTTAAGCGACTTGTGTGGGCTTAATCTCCTTAGTTGGCCTAGGTCATAAAATCAGGCCAACAAATGGCGCTAAAAGGAGGGCCCGTTAATGATTAATGGTAGGTATAACTAATGATAAAACTTCAACCAGTCAACAACCTCCATTACAATTCGAAGTCAGTAGATCACCGTTCATAGAAACTGTTAGGAGCATCCTTGAGCGTGATCATATCACATCCCCATTTACTCCTAAACAGAGTACTCAAACTTTAGAAGAATGACATCATATTATTACAAGAGCATATTCTAATCAACTTGCTGTAACCCCAATAGATTATGGTCTACCTAGACAACAAAGACGTAATCCTTAATTAAATATAGTTACTCAAGATTTAGTAGAAGTTGATAGCACTCCAAGTTATCAAGTTAGAAGTCATCAAAGAGAACCTACACAAATAAATACTGCTAGAAGATTGACTTCAATAGGTGGTTTTTATCAACCACCCTCTCCTCCAGAATCACCACCTCCAAGGTCATCTAATTCAGGGAGTTCTTCAGATTCTGAAGGGAGTCCTATGGCTGGAAACATACCTTTGGGAGGAGGAGGTAATCCTCCACCTAATCCACAACTTCCTTGGTTGAGAACAGCTACTGCAGTTGTACCTGGATACAACATCCTTTGCCCAAACATTCAGATAAACTTATTTCGAAGTTTAATTTAGATAATAAAGAGCCTGCAGAGGTGCATGTAGATAAATTCATGTTAGTTGTTCAAACCATGAATGTTCAGCATGAAGATGTGGTTTGTCGGTTGTTCCCTTTAACGTTTGAGGGAAAAGCATCTACTTGGTACTTTTCGTTAGTCCAAGGATCAATTACAAATTGGGATGAATTCAATAAAACTTTCTTAGATAAACTTGGGGAGGATAAAACACCTGCTCTTTTAGCTCTTGAGTTATCTTGGATAAGAAAGAATTAAAGATTTTAATCAGAGGTTTCTTACATTAAAAAATAAAATTCATGTTGCTTCTCAACCACTCGAGGATATAATTATAGAAAACTATACTTCAGCTTTACCAAAATATCATGGGATGATTGTTAAGAGAGCTGGTAAAACAACTATGGTAGAAACTTTTGAGGAAGCCATTAAAGTTGAGAAGGATTATATGTCCTATGAACCAGATAGAAGTGGGAAAACTGATACTTTCCCTCGTAGGAAAATTGAAAGACCTAATTCAGAAAAGGATAAGGCATTTGATGTAGAACAGCTGCAGAATGCTATTCGTGCACTAACCAATGAAGTTGTAGGATTAAAAAAAACTATTTCTGAAGGTTCCTCCTCTAGAGGATATTTCAGAAATCAGTTTAGAAAGAATCCTAATACTAATAATAAAACAAGTACACCGCCTGAGATAGCAGTAAATGAAGAAATTTTTAATACTATTCAAGCTGTCTTATCCTTATCTGAAACTCCCTCAAATCAAGAAATGGCTAAAAATGAGGAAGAAGAAGAATCAGAAAATGATGAAGAATTGGAAGAACCTCAACAACTTAATGGTCATTTTTGGGATAGTCTTGTAAAAGATTGTGAAGGTAAAAGTCCTCCTTCAGGACAGCATGCCTATAATACTCATAGTAGAACATTCAAAAATACTCTTGAAGCTTCATCAAGTTCTACCCTGAATAATGATAACAATAATTCACAACCCAATAAACAGACTCAATCTGCAAGGATTGCTCAACCAATCCAAAATGCTCCAAACTTAGATTTACAATATGACATAATTGAAGATTTAAAGAAGACACATGCAAACATCAGTATGTATGATCTTCTTCAAATTTACCCAATGCCAAATAGTTCTATTATAAATCCTGCCATGAGTTCAATAATTCCTAATGCTAAAAAAAGTGTAGCTACTAACAATTCTAATAATAATTTAACATCAAATGATAAAGGAAAATCAGCAGCTGAAAAAGCCTCTCTAATAGGAAAAAATTCAAAATCAACAACTCCTCCATTCCTACTTACCTTTGATATTTTTAATAGGAATGTTCATAATTGCATGGTTGATTCTAGAGCATCTTCCAATGTAATGCCTTTATCTGTATGCAAAAGGATGAATGGAAAATATGTTCCATCAAATTCACAAATAACTCAATTAGATAGGACAAATCTGAGGGTTGTAGGAGAGATGAAATATGTTTTAGTCAGGATTGCCTGTAACCCTTCAATTTTTAAAATTATAGACATTGTGGTTGTAGATATTCCCAATGCGTATGGGTTGTTTTTTAGTAGAGATTGGTCTCAACAATTAAATGGATTCTTTGCTACATACTGGTCAACTTTATGGTTACCTAAGAATGGAAAGTCAAATCAAATTAAGATAAATAGGGAAATATATATGAAACATACTGTGACATAGTTACATGATACTAGTGAACCAATTTTATTTTCAGATTCCATTATGGGGAATTATATGTATGAACTAGGATTTGGTAATTTTAAATATGAAAATTCTATTTTTTCTGAAAATAAATAGCAATAAAAAATTCTTAATGTGACAACTATTTCTCATGACTCTTCATTCAAGGAGATTATAAATGATGTAGATAATCATAATATTGTAAATATTATAGAAAGTAAAGTAGTTGTTAATAGTTCTACTTGGACTTTATATTTCGATGGGGCGAAGTCTAAAGAAGGAGCAGGAGCTGGTTGCCTGCTAATAGACCCTTAAGGAAATAAAACATGTATAGATTGTAGGCTGGAATTTAATTGTACAAACAATACTTTAGAATATGAAGCTTTAATACAGGGTTTGAAAAAAGCGATTGATTTGGATATCAAAGTGTTAATTGCATATGGTGATTATGAAATCATCGTCAGACAAGTCCATAGTTCTATTCACTACCTTTCTGAACATTTGCAGAATTATCAACGAGAGGTATGGAATCTTATTTCACATTTTGATGCATTTAACATAATTTCAATTCCAAGAGTTCAAAACCAAGAGGCATATTTATTAGCGAATGTAGCATCAAAATTAATCCCATCAGAAAATTTTACACCAGATTTCTTTTCAGTTCAATTGATTTTTATGCCTTCTATACCAGATAATATCTTTAACTAGCGTGTGTTTGATAATGATGTGCAGGTGCTAAATTTTCTAACAAATGATGATACCTTTAAATATTCAGCCATTGATGAAGTTACACATGACGAAAATCTGCGGGATTTTTCGGTAGTAATTGATTTTTGTTTAGTTGAAAAATCTTTTGAGAAGGTAAAACCAATTCCTAATTCAGTTTTGAGATTATAAAAGTTCTTTGATATTCAAGATAAATTCATATATGTTCCTAATTGTAAAACCAATAGCTCTCAAATGAAATATCAAACCATAAATTTAGGAACAGAACTGAATCTTCAAACTGTAAATCTAGGAATAGATTGCACTCCTGCAAAAAAAACAACATTCATAAAATTGTTTAAAGAATTTAAGGATGTCTTTGCATGGACATATGATGATTTGAAAACATTCAATCCACAGTTCATGCAACACATAATTCCAATTAAACAAGAGTCAAAACCTTTTCAACAAAAAATAAGGAAATATCATCTGTCATTAGAACCAACAATTAAAAAGGAACTAAATAAACTGTTAGCTGCTAGGATTATTTTTCCTATTCGGCATACTCAGTGGGTAGCCAACCTAGTTCCAGTTAGAAATAAAAACGGTGATATTAGATTATGCGTTGATTTTAGAAATCTTAATAAGTCTTCTGAAAATGATAATTACCCAGTTCCTCCCATGGAACAAATTCTTCAAAAAGTTTCAGGGTCTGAGATACTATCACTTCTTGATGGTTTCTCAGGATACAACCAAATATTGGTTTCCCCAGATGATCAATTGAAAACAACATTTAGAACTCAATGGGGAACATATGCTTACAGAAAGATGCCCTTTGGGTTAATCAATGCTAGGGCAACTTTTCAAAAGGCAATGGATATTGCTTTTAGAGGCTTAATTAATCATTCAGTAGTTGTCTATTTAGATGACATTACTGTATATTCTAAATGTCAACATGATCATATTAATCATCTCAGAAAGGTATTTGAACAATATAGAAAATTCAGAGTATCCTTAAATCCAAAGAAAACTATATTTGCAGTTTCAGAAGGGATTTTATTAGGTTGTGTGGTTTCAAAACATAGGATCATGATTGATCCTGAACAAACTCGGGATATTGCAAAAATAACTTACCCTTCTAGTAAGAAAGCGATGCAATCATTTCTTGGTAAAATAAATTTTGTCAGAAGATTCATCCCCAGTTTTTCTTAAATCATCTGTCCTTTACAAAAAATGATTAAGAAGGATGCTATTTTTAATTGGGGACAAACTGAAAAAGAGTCATTTCAGAAAATTTTAGAAGCCATTTCAGAAGCTCCTAGTCTTTTGAGCCTAGATTTTAACAAAGATTTCATATTGTATACTTTCACTTCTGACATATCATACGCAGCAGTTTTAACTCAACTAAATCAGCAAAATAATGAAGTGCCAATTTATTTTATGAGTTCGAATTTTAAAGGTGCTGAATTTAATTACCATGAAGTTGATAAGCAAGCTTTTGTTGTTTTTAAAGTTGTCAAACACTTTCGTCCATATTTATTGAAATCTAAAACAAAAGTGATAGTTCCTTATCCTTCAGTCAGAAATTTGTTAGTGCAAAAAGATTTAGGTGAAAGAAGAGCACCATGGATGACAGCTCTTCAAGAGTATGACTTGGATATTAAACCTTCAACCATAGTCAAAGGTCAAGGATTATGTAAACTTGCTGCTAAAGCAGCTCATCTACCTAATAATAATTCTAAAGCTATCATTGATGAATTTTTACTTACGAGGGAAATTTACCTCTATCCTCCACCACAGGATTCCTGGTATACAGATATAAGAACAATTTTGGAAACAGTAACTGCTCCTGGTCACCTAGAACCAAGGAAAAGGAGAGCACTTAGATTGAAATATGCTCCTTATTTATTATTTGATAACATCCTTTTTAGGATAAATTTAGATGGGTTGTTGCTTCGATGCCTAGACAAAGATGAAACATAGGTGATTTTGAAAGAGTTACATTTTGGTCCGGCAGGTGGTCATTTTGGTGGAGAAACTACTGCACATAAGATTCTTAGGGCTAGTTATTATTGGCCTACTTTATTTTGAGATTATTATGCCTTTGTTAGGAAATGTTAGGAATGTCAACTTGCTTCAGGAAGAGTTAAGAAGCCACCTTTTCCTTTACAACCTATTTCAGTAGAAATACCTTTTCAGCAATGGGATATTGATATAGTAGGACCAATAAACCCTCCCTCTTCTATGTAACACAAGTATATAATAACTGCAACTGATTATTTTACTCGTTGGACAGAAGTTGCACCATTGAGGGTTGTAAACACCAATCAGGTTATATTATTTTTAGAATATTTTATCATAACAAGGGTTGGTGTTCCATATTCTCTTGTCTTTGATAATGCTTCATATTTTTCATCAGTTGAGTTGACTCAATTTTCCTTAGAGAAGGGAATAAGAGTTAGGTATTCAACTAACTACCATGCTCATGGAAATGGTTTAGCTGAATCAACAAACAAAAATTTATTGAAAATTCTTAAAAGAACTATTTCAGCACACCATCGTGATTGGCATACATAATTATTTAATGCCCTTTGGGCAGATAGGGTAACTCCTAAAGCTACAATAGGTAACTCACCCTTCTTCTTGGTTTATGGAACTGAAGCTATTTTACCACCGAATTTATTTTTACCTTCATTACAGTTAGCTTAGTCTGTTCAAGATGAAGATTGTCCAGCAATGGAAAAAATGATCAATGCTTTGTTAAAACTTGAGGAAGAAAGAGACAAGTCAAAGAAACATTTTACAAAACATCAACAAATTGTGAAGTCTTGGTTTGACCAATCCTCAAGTTCTAATCGAGAATTTCAGGTGGGAGATTTAGTTTTAAAATGGGATAAAGTTCATGAGGAAAAAGGAGATCATACTAAGTTTCAAAAAATCTGGTTAGGTCCCTTTGTTATTGTTGAAAAGATAGGTCCAAGTACCTTTCGTTTGCAAACCCTAGAAGGTCAGTTTGAAACATTCCTAATGAATGGACTGATCTTAAAAAAATATTTCTGCTGATTTTTCAGACCCTAAAAATGTATATAATTATGTATATAAGCTTGTTTTCTGTTTTTAAATAATTTCATTTAAAATTTTCATATATATATATATATATATTTCTTATAAAATTGTCAATATTTTGTAAATCTTTTATCAAATAAAGGATGATGATAAATTCAGGATACTTATGTACATTTCAAACATCATTCTACTCTTGCAACTAGTTTTTGATTTTCTTAATCAGGTATTAATAGATCATTTGTATTAAGGACTATAAAATTTCTGTATATATGATTTAAAATAATCAGTCATTAATGTACATGTGTCAATTGAAAGGATAAGTGTAAATAAATAAGTCTGGTGTTTTAAAAACCAATTTATTCATTAGTTTAAAATTATGATATTAGACTAAATATTTTAATTGGTTCAGAATGATCAAATTTTCTTAAGTCTATTAAGAACCTATCATTATTTGTAAATATTTCTAAGTATTATTCAGATTATTCCTCACTCTTCTCTTTTCTTATAATAGTTGGGATAGCTAATTAATGTCTTTTTCGAAACTTGTACTTTGAAAAATTCTTATGGATCTCTGCTATCAGTCATTGTTTTTAAAAGCTATTTACAATCTGAAAACTTTTTAGAATATGTTCCATTCAATAAAATGCTAAAATGAGAGATGGAAGGTATTAGTAATAAGCCGATCTGATCAGGATCATAAATATCACTGGCATGGCATTATTAGGAAATTGATAATGGCTCTTGGACATAAGGTCAAGAGATAGGGGATCTCATCATGAGCTAGCCGATTCATTTTCTAGTGATATAAGTGACTGACATTACCATTTGGTCACCATGCTAGGTAATGATCTCTTATTTTATAAAATTTCAAATTTCAAATTAAATAAATTAAAACATAATTTTGATTGAAGAATAGGAAGTCTCATCACGAGCCGGCCTAATCATGATCATCAGTGTTGTCTAGAATAACTTCATTTCTGATCATCAGGGTGATGGCTCTTGGTTAAATAATCAAGAGACAAGAGGTTTTATCACGAGCCGGCTTGCTTATTCTAGGTAGTTCTCGTGAATGATACTATCACATCGGGTTATCATACCTAGATAGTAGTCTTCAGTCAGAGTAATTGTTTTAAGTTTTAAAAAAAAAGGAAAGAAAATTATTATGTTCATGGAACAGATTCTAGAAATTTTTTAGAGAAGTAAATTTCTATATCTTATAATAATAATAATAATAATAATCTATTTTTAAGGTCACCGCCAAGCGAGACATCAAATTGGTGTATGAGACCCCCTTGTTTGTGGGACAAGGGACCCACTAATGGTGCAGATTATTTTTACTATGAAGTACTTTGTTTCGATTAGGATATTTCAAAGTTTATCTTTAACAAGATTTTTATTTAAAAGGATGAGATATTTCTGAATTATGCTTCCGAATATAAATCAGAATAATGGTTTTTACTTAGACAGAGAATTTTTGATTGTTTTTTAATAGGTTTTTAAGATTTTGTTTATACTATCATTTGAAAACTGTATGAGCAGAGATAATGTTATAATAATCAACCCATATTTAGCTACCTTAGACATTAATTAATCCAATTTTTGTCTTATTTGTCTAGTTTCCATATTCCACCTTATGCAAGTTGTCCTCCACACATCCATAGTGGTCAAAATTGCTAAATTTGAGTCATGGAGTGATTGGGAAACCTCTTGGAATCAAATATGCTTTATTCCTAGCCTCCCTAGCACATGTCTACTTTTTCTGCTTTATTGCCTACTTTTTCTGAGTTTTAAGGCAATTGGGAAAGTTTGACTAGGTGAAGTTAACTTGTTTTTTGTCCTCAACATACTCCACTCTTTTCTCCTATGAAAAGCATGTATGAGTTGTCCTTCCACCACCTATTATATTTCCTAATTTATTTTTCTAGTTTGTGAGCTCCTAGATAGTTTTGGAAACTGCTTTATGCACCTATGGGGGATTTGCTTAGATTTAGTAAGCCTGCTTTTGACTCAATTCGAACGGCATCTTCATGCATTAGAATATCTCATGTAATTATTTATTGTGGCAGCCTATGACTTCACAGGTTTGGCTATTGTACACTTATTCAATATAGATTAGTGTTCTACTCCATATCCAGTCTCCTTTTGTGAGTAATTTGCATGTGTAATTGGCAATTGTTGTGAGTGTAATTGTTCTAACACCTGGGTTCAATTTCCACATGGTATCATAGACTTTGTGGATCAATTTCTCTCCTTCCAATTTGTTTTTCAGGTTTGACATCATTGACTGGGAGCATTCTGCTGACTGAAGGGACAATTTCTAAGCTATGGATCAATCTTAGAAGATCATATTGACTCCATTTAACTTATTTGAATGGAAAGCAGAGATGGAGATATTGTTGAGAGTGAAAGGCCTCTACAGAGTGACTATGGCAATAAAAGCAGAGCCCAATGCAGCTGCAGAGAAGATTAAATGGCACAACAGGAGGGATGAGGCCGATGGTCTCCTGTGTCTGAGTATATCCAGAGACCTCCTTTTCCATCTTGATAAATTGACATCACCGAATGAAGTATGGGAGAATCTTGTTGATATTTTTGGAAAGACAGATGATATGAGGGGACATCAAATTGAAAATGAATTGATCTCCCTGAGTCCCAATAGCTTTCAATCCCTGCAACTCTATTTTTCCAAGTTCAAAGCACTTGTTTTGCAGCTAAAACAATGTGGGATCGAAAAGAAGGATGATCAGCTGGTCTTGGCCATACTCTCAAATCTTGGTGCTGACTATTCAGTGTTTGTTTCGACCTTCTATGCCACAAAGTTGACAGCTCGAGCCTGGAAAATGCCTAGCCTTACAGATTTCATGGAATCTCTCACACAAGAACAAGATAAATTGGTGATGATGGGCACCATCAAACCATCCAAAGACCAAGCTCTGGTTGCTAGAGATTCAAGGGTGGATTCAAAAAGCAAGAAGAAATCTAAAAAGCCACCTGAGCAAAAGAGAGACAAGAACAAGTCTCCAGAGGAGCCTCAAGGTTCCAAGAAGAACCCCCAGAAGAAGAAGAACAAAGGAGAAATGAGAAAGTGCGCATATTGCAGTAAGGGAAATCATTCTGGAAGCTCCTACATGAAGAAGCAAATTGACATGCTGACCCAACTCCTGGAGAAGAATGGCATCTCCCTTCCAGACAGCTCAAAGAAGAGGGAAGGAGGATCAAATTCAGAAGACAAAGAGAGAGTTCATGCATTGGTTGCTGGCACATCAAGTTCACCTAGTTTCATCATTGATTCTGGAGCTTCAAGACATATGGTTTCGACCAAGGAGGCATTCACCTCACTTGGCATGTCGAAAGGTCCACCAATAGTACTGGGAGATGACTCTCTCACTGAAAGTTTGGGCAAAGGGAGGATTGATCTTGACCATGGTAAGTTCAGCAATATGTTGTATGTTCCAGGTCTTGCCTCTAACCTCTTATCAGTGTATCAGATGACCCACACAGGATCTACAAAGAAGTTCATATTCTACCCTGATGAAGTTGAGATCACAGAGATCTCAAGTGGTAAATTCATTGCAAAAGGAGTTGCAAATCACACTTCGAAGGTATACATGTTCTCACACTTCCTACCCTACTCAAACCCCTCTGCTCTTCTGATTCATGCTAATGAGGCAAGCAATCTTTAGCATGAAATATTTGGCCACCTAAATAACAAGTATCTTTCTGATCTTAGTGAAAAAGAAATGGTCATAGGCTTACCAAAGATTAAGTTTTCCAAAGGAGTCTGTCAAGGTTGCATCCTAGGAAAACACCCAGAGCATAAATTTGAGAGAGCTAGTCATGAGAGAACCTCTGCACCTCTTGAGTTGATCCACAGTGATGTTGCTGGCCCATTTCCTCATATGTCAATGATTCAGGCCAAATATGCATTGACATTCATAGATGACTTTTCCAAGTATTGTTGGGTTCACTTCTGAAACACAAGTCTGAAGTTTTTGGCCTTTTCAAAGTCTTTAAGGCTTTCGTTGAAAACCAGTCTGGGAGGAAACTCAAGGTCCTCAGATATGAAAATGGTGGTGAGTATGTCAAGTCTAATTTTATTCAATATTGTGTAGATGCAAGTATTCATATGCAGCATTCTATCCCTTACACACCACAGCAGAATGGTGTTGCTAAGAGGAAGAACAGATCATTGAAAGAGATGGCAACCTGCATGATGGAGGCTAAGAATTTTCCACCAAAGTACTGGGCCAAAGCTATAAAATGTGCAGCCTATATCCAAAATAGGGTGCCTCATAACTAGCTTGAAGGTATGACTCCTTTCGAAGCATGGAGTGGGAACAAGCCAGATGTGACCCATTTCAGGATTTTTGGCTCAAGGGCTTGGGCTAGAATTCCAATAGAAAAGAGGAAGGATTTGCAGCCCCAAAGTGGGTACTCTGAAGATTCAAAAAGGTACAATCTGATAAATTTGAGCACAAACAAAGCCTTCATTGAAAGGTGTGTTCAGTTTCAAGAAGAGCCCCTAGCAGCAGTGGAAGTTGGAGAATCCTCTTCACCACCAGAACCTCTGAATGTAAGTGAAGAGATAGTTGAACATGCTGATTCTGATATGTCTGATAATGATGATTTGATTGTAGATCCTAACAGTCCTACAAGACCAAAATGGGCAGCCAAGACCATTCATGCAGTTGGAGAACTAGCTGGAAATCCTAATGATCGTAGGGGAACTAGATCTCAGTTTGAGAGTGCTTTGTGCATGAAAGATCCTATGTTTGTAGAGAAATGCTATCTGATGATTGAATTAGATCCACAGACATATGAAGATGCAGAAAATGATCCAATATGGCAAGCATCCATGAAGGAAGAGTTCATCTCACTCCAGAAGAGCAACACTTGGGAGCTGGTTGATCTTCCCCTAGGGAGAAAGCTAGTTCAGTGTAAGTGGGTGTACAAAACCAAATTTGCTGCTGATGGTTCACCTATGAAGTACAAGGCCAGATTGGTAGCCAAGGCCTAATCACAGGTTCATGGCATAGACTACAATGATACCTTTGCACCAGTGGAAAAGATGGACTCCATCAGGCTAGCCTTAGCCATTGCAGCTTCAAAGCAATGGGAAGTACATCACATGGATGTGAAGTGTGCTTTCTTGAATGGAGATCTCACTGAAGAGATATACATGCAGCAGCCTCAATTATTTTCTACTAACCCATCTCTTTTGTGCAGGCTAAAGAAGTCATTGTATGGGCTTAAGCAAGCCCCCAGGGCTTGGTATGCCAAGATTGATAGCTTTCTGCTATCACTGAATTTTGTTTGATGCAAATCAGATCCAAATGTCTATTTGAAGTTGATTCATGGTTCATTAATGATCATTGTTTTATATGTTGATGACCTTCTCATTACAGGAAGATCAAAGGAT
>LPNX010392680.1:13759-52817 GCA_001517045.1 Pseudotsuga menziesii | reverse complement strand
CATGCCTTCTCAATGACAGATTTGGGCTTATTGAGCCAATTCTTGGGGCTCAAGATTGCTCAAACCAAAGAAGGAATCAAAGTACATCAGTCCAATTATTCCTTGTATTTTCTAAACAAATTCAAGATGAAGGATTGCAAGCCAAGCAAGACTCCTTTCCTTTCAGGAGTGAAGCTTGAAGAAGCTGATTCTTCACCTATGGTAAACAATACACTGTATAGGCAATTGATTGGATGTTTGTTGTATTTTACACATACTAGACCTGATATTTATTATGTAGTAAGTGTGGCTTCAAGATACATGGATCAGCCTCATGAGATCCATTGGAGAGCAGCCAAAAGGATCCCTAACTTTGTTCAGGGAACAAGGACACATGGGATCTTCTATAAAGCTAAATCTGATCTTGATTTGAGTGGGTTTACTGACAGTGATTGGGAAGGTGACAGCACAGATCGAAAGTCAACATCAGGATATGTGTTCATGCTTGCAGAAGGGCCAATCAGCTAGTCAAGCAAGAAACAGAGTGCCATTGCACTCTCATCTACAGAAGCAGAGTATAGAGGAGTTGTAAATGCAGCAACTCAATGTTTATGGTTGCAGGGGTTACTTGGAGAGTGTGGCTTCGAATCAGAATACTCAAATACTATCTACTATGATAATCAGAGGACCATTCAAATCTGCAATGATCCAATTCAAAAGCAGAGAACCAAACACATTGAGATCCATATGCACTACATCAGACAGCTTGTGCATGATGGCACCATTCACCTACTCTTCTGTTCATCTTCAGAACAAGTAGCAGATATCTTCACCAAAGTTTTTTGTGAGAAGACATTCAGCAATCTCAAATCACTGCTAGGGATTGCTGATCATGCTGTTAAGCAGGAGTGATGACAAGATTTCCAAATTTTGTTTTACAATCCATGTTTAAGGGAGGATTTTTCCCACTGGGTATTTGCCTCTTTCCTTGGTTAAATGGACATGCAGTATGTAAAGGGTGACTAAGCCTTGTTTCTAGGCCCTATAATTTTTTGATATTTTACTCATAAGTCAGGCTTAAGGGGGGGTGTTAGAATAATCAACCCATATTTATCTACCTTAGACATTAGTTAATCCATTTTTTGTCTTATTTGCCTAGTTTCCATATTCCACCTTATGCAAGTTGTCCTCCACACATCCATAGTGGTCAAACTTGCTAAATTTGAGTCATGGAGTGCTTGGGAAACCTCTTGGAATCAAATATGCTTTATTCCTAGCCTCCCTAGCACATGTTTGCTTTTTCTGCTTTATTGCCTGCTTTTTTTGAGTTTTAAGACAATTGGGAAAGTTTGACTAGGTGAAGTTAACTTGTTTTTTGTCCTCAACATCCTCCACTCTTTTATCCTATGAAAAGCATGTATGATTTGTCCTTCCACCACCTATTATCTTTCCTAATTGATTTTGCCAATTCGTGAGATCCTAGACAGTTTTGGAAACTACTTTATGCACCTATGGGGGATTTGCTTAGATTTAGTAAGACTGCTTTTGACTCAATTCGAATGGCATATTCATGCTTTCGAATATCTCATGTAATTATTTATTGTGGCAGCCTATGACTTCGTAGGTTTGGCTATTGTACAATTATTCAATACAGATTAGTGTTCTGCTCCATATTCAGTCTCCTTTTGTGAGTAATTTGCATGTGTAATTGGCAATTGTTGTGAGTGTAATTGTTCTAACACCTGGGTTCAATTTCCATAGATAACTGGTTCACCCATGTCGTCGCCATTTGTTGGCAATCAGTAACAACCCTCTCATTTTTTCTATTATGCTAAAAAAATGATCAGTTCTCTTCTATGATTCATTATAAAAGATTATTTAAGAGTGCCTTCAAAATCTTTGATTCTAAAGGTACTCTCAATTTCAGAAGAGATAAGAATCATATTAGAAATTTGTGAAGTGCTTTCATAAATTTAATAAATTAGCAACTGTAAATCTTGTAAATTTTATATATAATCAATTTTTGTCATTATTATTAATTCATTTGATTATATATTGATTCATAAGATTTAAGATATAGCTTGCTAATTAATTCTTAGGAATAAAATGAGAATACATTTTGAACATCCTATAGATTTGGTTTAAATAAGATATTTATTATTATAAGTTTTTGTAATTTTTATAACTAGGGTTGATTTATCAATTGGAATATTTTATATTGACCCTAAGTTTATATTTTACATATAACTTGATCTTTTAATATCTTGTCATTATTATAGTGTGTATGTATCTCATGAAATAGTTAGAGTTTATTTATATATATATCATTTCAAAATCTTCATTGTAATATAGTCATAATAATTGAATTTTGATTTAGTGTTAAGTTTTTATAAGCTTTTCATTCGATCATATTTTCCATTTGAGTCATTGGTATTAGAATTTAATGAATCAATCACATCTATATATCTATGGTTTTGAATGGTTTGATCATTATCTAAAGTTGATCTTAGTACTGAGTTGTAATTACAAAACCCTAGGAGACATTATGAATTATAATGATGACTTCACATTATCTGATTCATGAATACGGTTGCCCTCCACATGTAAGCCTTATTTATTATCAATTGACAGTTGAGTTTATGGTTCAGGGAATGAATGATCGAATTGATAATGTATGCTTATAGGGGTTCAATGATAATAATATTTTTGAATCACTATGTAAAAGATTGAGATCACATTGATAATTGATTTTGGTTTTATTCTTTTGACACCTATCAATTTAACTGACATTTGTTGGTTTAATGATGAAATCGTGTCATGAGAATTCAATTTCATAATTGACTGATATCTATTTCCACTTATGGAGCCTGTACGAAGCTATCATTCCAGACTATGTATTATCAATGCTTCGGTTATCGATCCCTGAATTGAATTACTTCGAATATGGAAGTTTAGTTAGAATTCGAAGTATTAACATAATGTTTTCTGAAGGATTTGGTTAGTTCTTATTAGTTTATTCATTACTCATAGCACCAAAACGCTGGCATTTGTTCTCATTATTTCGAGATTTAGTTACCATGGCCAAATTTGGGGTTCTTGTTCCTGTCATGTATGAATCAATTGGAGATTTGACATTTCACATAATGCATTTCACTTGGATACCTATTCCTTAGATTTTCACAATCACATTCATTTCAAACCAAAACCAGAGTTGCAGTGAGGAGACAATGGCTCCTCTTAGCCGATTCGAGATTTCAGGGCCTGAGCTGGTGGAAGCTGATGAGAAAGTCACTGTATTGTTCGAAAAGATAGGATGGGGTTCATTTTTCATATGTTTTAGTGGTAATAATGCAGAAGTTACCAAACAATTCACTATGAGCTTGAGGGAGAATGTAGCTCAAATTGGGGGTTTTAAATTTATAATTGATGAGGATAAGATTGCAGAAGCAACAAAGCTTCCTCAGATCGGAGAACATTGGTTTAAAGGAGGAAAGGTCAATAATAAAAGGTGTAGGTCATTACTGTCACCCTTACCCACCAATGCAAAGTTAAAAGTTGGGGTTTCAGTTAAATTCTTAAAACCAGAATGGTGAGCATCTTATGAAATCCTAGTCAGGTATGTCTCTTGTGACGACCGTCTCTCTCATATTCATTATTACCATCTGCGATTATTATTAGCGTTGAAGGGTTGTAATCTCAATCTTCCTTTTTACTTACTTCAAAGATTGAAGAAAATGGCACATTCAGTGCAAAGTACTATAGGCAACCATGATAGGAGCTTGTTCCACCACGGTCTGATTAAAATTCTAATATAGCATTAGTTATCTCTTAGCTGTAGATATTGGGATGAATTATTGGTTGAAAATAAGCTAGGGTCAACACAGTATTGGCCAAATCCTCCTCCTAAAACTCGTAGGAAGTGTAACGCTCCATTAAAATATGAGATGGATGATATTCACAAGGCTGATCCAGGGGATAGTAAATTACAGCAAGCAAGTCCACTTGTAGATACTCGTATTAGTAATGATGGTACCAATAAGGTCAATCCCTTTGATGCTGAAACAAATATGGATCAATCTTTATTTGTTAAACGTTTCAGCACATCTATAAAGGTGGATGGTAAATTGATGAAATATGACAAAATTGATTATGTTACTCATGAATTCATCTCTGATGTATGCACTCCTAAAAACCCTTGTGATGATTCTACATGAAATCTTGAACAATTAGCACAAGTTTTTTGTGATAGGAGAAGCTTTGAGCTAAAAGGATCTTTGTCTGTTCATTCACAAAGGTTCACTCGAGGCATGACTATAGTGCCTTCAGTCTCCATTCGTGTAAATATTCAGCAGAATACTTAGCCAATTATTGTTCAACTCGAGGATGATGTTTTGTCTTTGATTCCTGAGACAACGCATATGAATAAACCTATTACCATAGTGGAAAATCTTCAAAAATCGTTGGCCAAAAGAATTACTGATCCAAGTAAGTGTGAAATAGCACCATCATGTATGGATGCTTGTGGATCTGGCCCTGAGCCATCATGTATCAGCATTCCATCACCAATTCAGGATGTAAATAATCTTGATTTTTCTCAGTATGATGATACACGTTGTGATCAGGATGAAGAAACCCTTCAACAGGTTCTTGATCGAGTTTATGTAACCAAAATCGCAGAGTTAAAAAATGAATTAAAAGAATGTCAAGGAGATGTAGCCTTAAAAGATGAAGAAAATAAAACATTCGGGGTGAAATTATTAAATTGGGTGAATAGATCGAAGAATATGAATCTGAAGAAGAATCAATACAAGGAAGCGAAGAACTCAACGATAAACACTAACAAGCACTTGATTGAGCAAGTAAATCAACAGAAGCTGATGATCATTAAACTCAAACGAAAAATTTCTGAAGCAAGAAGAGTAATTAGTTTACAAAACAGAGCTTGATGTCATTTCTCTTTTTGTTATGCTGGTTTATTTCTCTTTTTGACAGGTAATAAATCTTTAATTAGCACGCTTGCAAAATCATAGATTTTGTAGGCAGGCTTTTAATTTGTTTTATTTTATTTCATTTTCTGTTAAACATGGTTTTAATGAGAAATTTTATTTCATATGTTACAGGTGTACATGGTATCGTTATGCTATAAATAATATAGGTTGTTTTTGTTCAACAGTTTACATTTGTTGGTGCTTCTGGAAGGATTGCTTGCTCAATATGGCCATGATTACAAATCAGTTCGTTTGAGCAGGAGATAATACAGGCTAGTCATTTAATTAATAGTTTTATCTCATAGGAGAAATGTTTATGCCAGATGTATTTTGGAAGAAATTCGATGCAGCTAAATAGGGATAGGATTCCTATTGTCTTTATTAAAGCATTTATTAGAAATTGAAATGGGTTACTAGTTTGGTTATATAAACTAGTAATTTCGATGTAATAAGGGTGGATGGAGTATCAGAAGAAAAACATAATTGAAATATCATTTCAGTTCTAGTTTTATCTCTTTACTAGAGTTTTACCTTCAGAGAAGGAGTGTGACTTAAGTTCTTAGACTGGTACCACTGTTTGGTACTATTTTTGAACACTTTTTTATATATTTCAATATATCATCTTCTAGTTATACTTTGGTACAGTTATACTTTGTTATGATTGTATTCATTATCTGATATAATACTCTGTTAACACAATATTACTGTTTGAATGAGTATGTTACTATATTTAATTGATCAATATTTTTATTGAAAATTCGAATCTTAGTAATATACATATTTATATTTATTTTGATTTCATTTGTATTTTACAATGTTTTCATTATAAATATCATCTTGTTGCAGCTGCAACATTTTCAAAAAATTCAAAAAAATTTCGGGACCCTCCTTTAACTCATTTTGGCTCAGCTTTTGAGTTTGCTTGATGTTCTGCGGAAAGACTACTTTTATGCCAGCAATGTTTCACTATTTGTTTTAGTTTTACCTTGTCATCAAAAGTGTTTTGAATGTTCAAGTTGGAAATCTAGTCATCTGCGCACCCGCCGTTGCGGAGAAGCAACAATAAGCCGGGTCCGATTCAAGATTTGTTGTCTCCGATGCCTTTATTCTCTTGTTTGTCTCAATCGGCGGTTTGTTGGAATCCCGTCGGAACATATTGTCTCTACGTTTTTCGCAGTTGCGAATGGTGCATTACGAAATTCCCCGATGATTGCATTAACCTTTTCGACGCCGCTATTTTGTTTCACTGATCCTTGAGTTTTCAGCATCTGCCGTAGCGGCTTTGAAAAGTGTTGTCTTTCCGGCATGGTTTGATTTTATTTTCCACGGAACCGATGTTTCTTGGTTAAAGTCATGTTGGTTTTTTCTCCAATTTTTTCGGTCTACGGAACTTGGTTTCTTTTTTGTTTGCACCGTTGCGGCTCTCCAGCCTTCTATTGTTCCGATGCTTTAATATTCAAGTTCCGATGTGAGTATCGTTTTGTTTCTCTACCAATGCCTTGGTGGTTCTCCCAACTGTTTCATCGTCCGACGTTACAGAGGAAATGTTGATTTGGTCATCGATCTCTTGCCTTTTACCGCCCGATAGCATTTTCCCACCGATTATAGTTGACCTGGGGTGTATATATATTGGAATAGCGTGGTCTACTATTTTATTGTTTTTTTTGGACAAACTCTACACTGTCGTTTTTGCTCGAGCAAACCAGGATTCTCTTTGTCGGTTCCCTCGCTCCTAGGTGGCTCCGCCATGGAAGCTCAACGGTTTTCCTCCCGCTAGTCGCACAGTAGTGCCAGGTAGGCCCTTGTACTCATTTTCCCATTCCGTTCGATTGGATGAGATAATTCCTTGTCTCCGTGGTTAGGGTTTTAATTAGGTTCTCGTCTTGACATGTATATATTCCGAAGTAAATGGTATGACTGTTAGTGGGGGGGTCTTTGTGGTCTACTTAATTTTTTATTCTGTGACCGTTATGGTCTTGCAGCCTGCACTCGATGGTTGGGGAAACCGGTGCAGACGGTCGTTACGATGTCTGCACCTATTGCCCCATTTTGTGTTCGACGGTCTGGGGAAGGCTTTCATGGTTTTCCTAGGGGAATACCAGGTTTGTTTCCACTGGTCTGATCACCTACATTCCACAAACCATGGCCTAAGTGTTGTTTTCAGTTCATTGTTAGAGCAACCCTGTTCACGGTCAAATTCGAACCCAAACCGATCTGGGGCAGTATCGCATTACCAGGTCTAAGATGGACCATGAGATGAGCCTGTACAGTTTTCTAGGGTGCTTTCACCGGTAGTGTCCCCTTGAGATTTTTAGATTTAATGCCTCAGGTGTCCATGTAACGCGTAGGTTATGGCACCAAGAGAGGGATCGAGACTGTTTTCATTTGTGACAAAGGCCTTTTTTTTCCACATCCGAGCTTTGTTGGACTGAGCTGGTTTTAGTTTTTGGGCAGAAGCAGTTGTTTGAACATATTTGCTTATTTTTATTAACTACAGTCATGTTTAGCATAGATGAGGTAAAACGCTTACATTGTTATCTCAATCTTTAAAAGTTGTCCGGAAATGACCTAACAATTACAATTTTATATGTGACAGGGAAATTCCTCGAAACTTAAGATGACTAAGCGTCAAAAGAATAAGGCTCCCGCAGTTGAATAGGAACCCGACGTCGAAGTCATCACCAGAGTTGAATATATTTATGAATACACCAAATGCATAATTGGTGTAGATCCTGAATATCAGTGGGGAGATATCTACAGATTGATTACGTGCCAAGAGGTGCCTGACATAGGCTTTGAGGAAGAGAACATCTACACCAACATAGAGAGGTCTTCATTAATGAAGATTGCTACGAGACCTGAACTATTTCCATGCTCTGAGGTGATTGGGTGGATTTTTCCTAGGGCATATGTGACCACCATGATTCTAGATAATGTTGATAAATAGGTTTATGCTGCTTATAGCCCTAGATATGTATCCCTAGCTTACCACTTTCCCGAAGCTCAAATATAGCTGACTGAAGACTAGCTGAAAAGCATCAAGATGGACCTCGTCGAGACACTCAAGAGGATGCTCATGCCTAGAAAAAACTTTAGAACCAGGCCAACTGGAGAATATGACACCGCAAGCCTAAGAACCCCTTACAGGTTTATTGCCTTGATGCTCAATAGGATTTTTGGGAGAGCCCACGGAAAAAGCTTCAAATTGGAGTGGGTGCTGATAATTTTTTATGTTGTAACACAGGGTACCATTTTCAATTGGGAAAAAATTGTGTCCAATAGCCTCTCGGCATGCATGGCATCAGCACTAGGGGGGTGTCCCAAAAGAAATCAGAGTTCTACATGAGCTCCATACTGATTGATTTCATACTATGCAATCAACCCTTCCCCAACCTGAGATGCATCTGGGACCGGGAAAAATCACCAATTTACTTAGCATACAAGCCACTGTGGACCCATAAATACCACAGTCACTACAGGGAGGTGTGTGAGAATTTAATTATGCCATTGTATACCCTGATTTTCTTAAAAGAATGCGACTGCATGTCGGAGGAGGCATTGCAGGTGATTGAAGAGTATGTTGATTATTACTTAACTGAGGATGGGCTATATTTCTGAATGTTTGGAGGCTCTAGAGCACCCTCACTACTGCCCAAATATGCCACAGACAATATAATTCATAAAGAGGCAGTTAGACAAGTCTTCCTAGATGGCAGAGGAAGATTTTTATTCGAACATAAGAAGGCAGCATACCCACCTTTGCCTTTCAGATTGGGGAGTTACAAATTTACTAGGGTAAAGAAGGCCGATGAATTTGTGGAGGAGTTGGAGAAGTTCCATTTTGGGGAAATGCCTTTCCACAGGAATGACTCCCGTAACAAGGTTGCAGAGCACTGCAAAGAGGTTAATGTCCATTTTGAATACACTAGCCACTGGGATAGAGAGGAGTCCATTGTCTGCAGTGCACTAAACATGACAGCGTTAAGGAAAAGGTTTAAAAAGAAAATCACCACCAAAGGTGGAAAGGGACAGGACGAGTAGGAAAAGGCCGAGGAGGAAGAAACTAGGAAAAGAAATGAAGAAGCTCAAAGATTAGCCCAAGAAGGCGAAGGATGGCTAAAAGGAGAGGAGGAAGAGAAAAGAAGAGCTGCACAAGAGGTAGCCAAAAAGGAAAAAGAATCTGCCAAAAGAGAAGAAGAAGAAAGAAAAAGTAAGTTAGATGAGGAGCTGAAGAAGCAGGAGGCAGAGAAGATGAAGCTGACACAAATAGTGACAGAGTAATCAGCTTCTAACATAGCAGACAGTCAGGCCCAGGACTTGGAAAAACCCAACATTCAAGATCCTGAAGTACCCACTGCCAGCACACCAGGATAGCCTATGGTCCCCACCCTTAGGCTAATCCCCTTTGAACATAAGAAAGGGGAAGAGGTACCATATTTTAATACTATCTTTTATGATAAAGAAAAGAAAAGGATAGTAAAGAGAACTGAGAGGAATGTTGAAACCGGGGGGATGTCTGGTAAGATGATAAATGATACAACCATTGTATATGGGACAAATAGACACCCCAGGTTCACTATCAGAGTAGGGGCTGCATTGATCCAGGATTCAGAGGACAATGTAGATAAAATAATGATGAATCTGGAGCAGTCAAAGAAGTCTTCTTCTTAATTCAAAGATACCCTGAGAAAGGAAAGAGAAGAAAACAATAGGAAAGAGAAAGTTTGAAGACATAAAAAAATAAATCAAGTCTTCAAAGGCTGAACTTCAGGTCCTCCAGATAGACAAAAGATCTATGGAGACCGCCCAAGAGTGTCTGGAGAAAGTGCAGCAAGAATATCAAGAGTTGAGGGCAAAGAAGGAGTAGTTGCTAGGTAAGATAAAGGATCTGGAGTTGCAGAAGACTACCTTGGAAGCAAATGAGAGGCAATCTCAAGGGCATGAGGCAAAACTTAAAGAATAGATTACCTCACTGACAACAGCTTTAGAGGAAGCCAGAGAACAACAAGTTAGTCTTCAACCTTTCAAAGAACACGTTCTGGCACAGAGAGCCAAGATGCTTCAGCTGCAGATGGCCATAGAGGAGGAAAGATGCAGGGTTTTGTAGATAGACAACCGGTTGGAGGATATTTTGGAGACCTCCTCATATTTTTTTGACAGATCTCAAGAAATCCTGGAAGTCCTAACAGGAAGGATGTCAAGATTAGAAGCTAATGAAGAAGCTCCTGCAGAATTACCCTCAAAAGATCAACAAGCCCTTAGGCAGGACTACGGCATGTTGGAGTTTTCCATTAACACAGTCGAGGAGTTCAAAAATACTGTTAAGAATACAAGAGGGGCATGTACACAATTCTTTAGAAGACTTTTCATTACTTATAATCGATGCCAGGTAGAGGCTGAACAAAGGATGTGTTTTTTTCAGACCACAACCTGTTTGTGAAAATTTTGCAAAAAAGGTACCAAGAAGATGAAAGGAGAATACATTACATTAAAACTTTAGATGAACATACCCTCAGGAATGAGGTAGATCATTCCACAATTAGTGTGCAGCTATTAGAAGATCATCTCCGCCTAAGCACAGCCAGAATAGAAGCTATCAGAAACCAAGCTGCAAAATTCGAAATAAACATTCGATTCTTGGAACCTTCTGAATTTGAAAGTATTGCTTCCGAAGCTTCAGCATGGAAGAAATTTCTAAATAATCAAGCGGGGCCCTCCTCATGAACATTTGTTCACTTTTGCAATATGTTGTAAATTTTGTAAACACTTAGTGAAAGTAAATTTTGGGAAGCGAAGAGTTGGGGAAACCCAAGAGTTATTTGTGGGCAGCCCAATAGTCTTGTTCTTTTGTATAAATATAGAGCATTTAGATGAAGAAGGAACTTTTTCCTAGTTAGATTTGTGAAGAGATATTGTAAGAAGAACTACTTCCTTTTGCAATAAAGAATTACAGTTTGCCTATTGGAGAAAGTATGGTGGGATGTTCAAATGTTATGCTATGGATTTGTTGAAGAGGAACTATTTTGTTTTCAGCTTTTGTCCACTAACTGTAAGATCATTCTGACTTTCAGGACCTATGTTCTTGTTTAAATGATTTCTGGTTTATTTCATGAAAATGCCACCATGAGTAATGAACGTTGTTCTTAAGCAATTAGCTATCTGGTTGTTTAAATATCTTTAATTGTTCATGTGTTTTTTGGAAGAACTATCGGCTATCTGTAATTTCTCTTTATAATGCATGCACAAGATACATTACTCATTAATAAATTACCATCTTGCTCCTGGGGATAGGTAGGTAGTTAGATTTATTTCCTTGTTGTGTATGTGATTTAGATGCTTAAGAATTTAAGACGAGAGGTAAGAACCTGCGCATCACATTGTGAATACTCCTTGCATTCTTTATCACTCTGCATGTTAAGTAGGAACTTGCATATCATCCTTTAAGTCAAAATAAAAATATATATATAGTGGATCGGGCCGCAACCGGTAAAACCTTTTATTTTTGTTTCTTGACCTACGGTGGCTGGACCGCAAACCAGACGGATTCCCTACACCAAATAGTCACAGGCTAGTTGGGAACGTTGACTGGGGAGAATCCCTTGATGTTGCTGCCTGCGATTTTCCAGGCCTTAACACATCTTTTATTCAAATATTTAGTATTGATCATTGATTGTTAATTAATAAAACATTACAGAGAAGTTTAAAGTAGTTGTCTATTTTAATTTTTTGTTATTGTGAATATATAGTAGAGTGGTTTAATGTTAATGATTTAAATATTTTTCATTTAATTCATAATTATTTATCTCTCTGTTTTCTTGAAATATTAATTAATTATTAATCTAGTATTTAAGTTGCTCTCAGCTGAGATAGAATAATTAGTTAATTTTAGTTTTAGTGTAGTTTATATTTAACAGTTGTTAAATAGGACTAGATTAATTCCGTAGTATTTATAATAGTCTTTGAATTAAAATATTTGAAGCAAAATCCTCAAAAAATTGAATACTTTCATTAAGAAAGAATTTTAGGATAACTTAAGTTAACTTAGGTCTTAGAAAACTAATTCTAGGGTTTATTTATATAATAATTAGATTAGTATAATTTTTTACTGAATTTTAAATTCTCCTCAAGAGAAAAATTCAGTTGGTAGCAGGACCATAACCTGCAATATTTTTCCATTCTAAACACACCGGGAGTTGTTCTAAGCGACTTGTGTGGGATTAATCTCCTTAGTTGGCCTAGGTCATAAAATCAAGCCAACGGGCCTCTCAGTACTTCGTTACCTACCCCTAGTCGACCTTGGGAATCCATCTCCATGGATTACATGTTGAGCTTTCCTTCTACTAAGAACGGAAACGAGTGTGTGTTATTGGTTGTTGACAGATTCTCAAAGATGGCCATAATGGTGTCCTGCAAGAAGAATATCACAGTAGAAGCCACTGCTTAACTCTTCTTTGAACAAGTATGGGTACACTTTGGGATCCCACAATCTATAGTTTCAAACCAGGACAGCAGGTTCCTTAGTACATTCTGGTCTAGCCTATGGTTAATTCTAGACACCAATCTCACAAAGTCCACAGCTTTCCATCCCCAGACTGATGGCCAGACAGAGGTTGTCAACAGGATGATCGTACACATTTTGCGCATGTATAACTCAAAGCATCCACGCACATGGGATGAGAGGCTCCCCTATGTACAACACAGCTATAACTAGTCCCTCCACAGCTCAACCGACCACAGCCCCTTTTGAGTGGGCTTGGGATTCCAGCCACTATGTCCCATTGACATAGCCATGTCATTTGCAGCTACTCAGGCTGATTCAACTCATATCTAGTCTGAAGTTTCCAAGGCAAACAACTTCATTGAGCACATTCAGCACATTCGCCAATAGGTTCATGAAATATTGGATAGATCCAATGCTAATTAGAAGCAATGACATGATCAGCATCAGGTGCAACACAAATTCTAGGTGGGTGACAAAGTTTGGCTACATTTGCAGAAGGAGCGCCTCGCTAGACCCCACCGCAAGCTTCACCCACTCTGATATGGGCCATACACCATCACCAAGGCTATTAGGGACAATGCCTTCGAGCTCAATATTCCACCATTCCTTGGTTTGCACCCAGTGTTCAATGTGGACCACCTTCGGCCCTCCTTTCCACCTCTACTGGACACATCGAACGTGGCAGAACAACTCACAACAATAGAGTTAAACCCTGACTGCATGGAACAAGCCACAACTGATCAGATTATGGACACACAGATCAATAACACTCTCCAGTAGAAGATCCAACTATACGGAGTTGTCAAAGTAGGCCAACTCCTTCACCAGGGAAATTGGGTCACTAGGGACCAAGTTTAACAGAAGTTTCCTCATCTCATGGAGGAAATCGACACAATGGGGACCATTGATTCCTAAGGGGGGAGGAATGATCCAGGAGGATATCAGTGGCCACCCACCTATTCCTATTAGACCCCCACCATTTTTTCTTTCTGTTTTCCAATTTCCTTAATTGTAGCACAATTTACTATTTTTGGCAGTTTTCGGGTCCTAAACTTCCATAGTCGTTATGAGGCCCTAAACGACGTTTTTTCGGCATTGAATGGTCGGAAAAATATGATTCTATTCCGGACTCAATATTTTATGTTTATGGATGTAGTCCTTAAATATATCTTTCTAATGATGTATCATGCGCGTCAAACAGAGGTAGTAGGCTAGAGTTATGACCCCAGGAATTGATGCACCAAGTTACCCAGCGGGGCCCACATTCTGGCGTTTCACCTCCTAGGGTTAGGTTTTTGGATGTGTAGGGTTTCCATTGTTTCTCAATAATATATAGGCCTTTGAGCCTCATTGTAGCATAGATTTCAGAGGCATGTAGCCTCCACATCTCTTCTCAGAGATAAGATACCAGCACTCTAGCTAGTTTATTTACATTTTGTATGTAAACAAGTTTCAATTATTGATTAATGAAATGAAGTGTTATTTCCACTACATATTTGTTTCTATGGTTATTTGTGTATTTTGTTGCGTTCTTGCATAAATCCATATCATCCACTCTGTCAACGCTCAACACTCTGAGATCTCCATGAGCATTGGCCTCGACAAGTTTTACCCTGTCCAGAAACACCTACAGGGTGGATCAGGTCTCACCTGAGATGTTCAAGGGAGATTTGTCGAAACCAATTTTCCACAATATAGAAAAGGGTTGGAGCATTAGAGGTTCATTAGCTTAATTTCTAGATCTAATGTACTTACTGACCCATTCCTTATGTTGCATTTATTCATTCATAAGTGCAACAGATCTATCAGTGCGAAAACTAGATCTAAAAGATGACAGTATCCAGAAGCAGAAAGCATCACATTATCCATTCATATGCATATCTATTTATCATTCGGCATTAGAATCACATCCATGTAAAACAAGAAAATATAAAAGTCGATCGGAGTTCAGATTAATCTACATCACATCATATTAAATCCACAGAACAAATAGCAAATTAGAACAGACAACGATCCAGCATCACTCTGTCCAGTATTCACTCTCCATGAATCTCTCATAAAATAATGTTAATCTTTTATAGGAATAATTATTCTATTTATAGGCTTGTGCCTTTACATTCAAGGTCCACTTCAGCTTAATTTCCAGATCTCATCTACTTACTGAACCATTTCTTATGTTTAATTTATTCATTCATCAGCGCAACAAATCTATCATTGTGGAAACCAGATCTAAAAGATGACAGTATCTAGAAGCAGAAATCATCACATTATCCATTCAGATGTAGATCTATTTATCAGTCAACATCAGAATCGCAGCAATGTAAAAAACATGAAAAGATAAAAGGCGATCAGATTTTAGATTAATCTGCATCACATCATATTAAATCCACATAACAAATCGCAGATCAAAACAGACAACGATCCAGCATCACTCTGTCCAGTATTCACTCTCCATGAATCTCTCATAAAATAATCTTAATCTCTTACATGCATAATTATTCTATTTATAGACTTGCTGCTTTACATTCAAGGTCCACTTCTAACTAACTTCTAACTAACTTAACCACTAAGGACCAATATTCTGAAGAAATGGTCAATAAGTACAAAAAGTGACATGAAATATCAAAAAGTGGACTATTTTCTGCCTATTGTGCTATCTTTTCCTTGCATGGTGACACATGAGTATGCGCAGCATCCTAGATGCTGCACAACTCACTTACCCCCAACCCCATGCCAACAGGCCCCCAACAAATTCTTGTGGCTCATCCTCGAGCCATGTCGGGTGGGCCTGGTGTGCGCAACAACTTGAAGGGAAGAAAATTCTCATAGGCAACATTGTGCTACTTCTCTAAACTTGCCAAATTGTGCAGTTGGATGCAAATTCCTCCACCAAGGTCAACTTTTGCATACCTTGGCATACCTCTGCAACTTTGTGTCCCATAGTGCCATCGTGCTCCTGCATCCATGAATACTGGTTGTTGAACGTCTTTGGATTTTTTGTCACTCTTCAGGAGGCTTCCTACTTCCCAGCAATTGTTTACTGCTACAAATTATGAAGCTAGTCCTGCTTCCACACCCTTGTCCTTCCTTGCATTTAGGCTCAACCCAAGCTACCTAAGGTCGAACCGGTTCCCTGTTCCTGCATACTTAGTGAAGTGTGGAAAGAACTCTAGCCCCATCTGAAGTCCTTGTGGGTATCTTAGTATGTGCCTCAACCTGGATGGGAGAAATATAGCCCAGGATGACCTTGCTAGACACTTACATCTCAGACGAGCTATCCCATATACTTGCAACTTCTTCTTCAATTTTCACTAAGAAATCATTCTCACTCACAGTATGCCCTGTATCAAGTGTAGCATGCATTTCCCCTTAGATGGTTGTTGCCTTAAGCAACGAATATTCCTTCAACTACCTAGCCCAGCCCTTCTTCACCCCTTCTGCAACTTCGCACAATGCAGTGTCACGTAATGGTGTTCACTCATCTGTCGGTCCTTTTCTTATAACCCCATATTCATGTCAATTTGCATCATGAATCTCTCAGGTGCATCATTATGACTAAATCATTCATTTATGAGCCAAATACACCGTCGATTCTTTCACCCCACCTCTTGGATCTGCTATCATTAGATGTTATGTCAAAAGTGTCATCAGTCACCTTCTTTAACAACCGTTATTGAGTATTCATGTGATTTTCGGTCACCATCACGGTTTATGCCGTACAATGCAAGACAATTACTCATGCACGATGACCTCTTGTCATGCAACCCTTTCTATTTCTGGGCACAAAGAATAGAAAAGGTTGCGCACTAGGATGGGGCTGCGCTAAGGGGATGGTGTTGCGCCAAGAAAAAGGGGAACCATTTGTTGGTGCAATCACAACCAACAAACCCAATTCTATAGGGGTTCCACTCTGTCGATGCTCAACACGCTGATATCTCCCTAAGCATCGTCCCAGACAGGTTTTACCCTGTCGAGCAACACCCATAGGGCGGATGAGGTCTCACCCAATATGTTCAAGGGAGAGCTGTCGAAACCAAGTTTCCACAGTATAGAGGAGGGTTAGAGAATCATAGTCTCATCATATTAATTTCCAGATCCAATCTACGTACTGAACCATTCTGATATGTTGCATTTATTCATTCATCAGCGTAGCATATCTATCAGTGCGAATACCAGATCTAAAAGATGACAATATTCAGAAGCAGAAAGCATCACATTATCCATTCATATGCATATCTATTTATCATTCAGCATCATAATTGCAGCAATGCAAAATAGGAAAAGATAAAAGGCGATTGGAGTTCAGATTAATCCACATCAAATCATATTAAATCCAGAGAATGAATCACAGATCAAAACAGACAATGATCCAACATCACTCTGTCCAGTATTCAGTCTCCATGAATCTCTCGTAAAATAATTTTAATCTCTTACATGCATAATTCTTCTATTTATAGGCTTGCACCTTTACATTCAAGGTCCACTTCTAACTAACTTCTAACAAACTTCTAACTGACTTAACCACTAAGGACCAATATTCTAAAGAAATGGTCAATAAGTATAAAAAGTGACATGAAATATCAAAAGATGGACTATTTTCCACCTATCGCACTATCTTTCCCTTGTGCAGTGCCATGTGATTATGTGCAGGATCCTAGATGTTTCACAACTCACTTACCCCCAACCCCATGCCAACACTAATCCATCTAATTTTGAGGATGCATCTGTCGCTCACGATATTTGCAATCATGTCTTTGAGTGGCCACTAAATATCCAATGATGCTTAAAGACCAAGTGATGACCTTCAATTTTTTGTGGGTAAAGGGGAGAAAAGATGGAGGATCCTTCAATCAACTCCATCTTCTTCTTTATCCTCACCATATTTTATACTTTCTATCTAACTATTGATAAAAGGAGAGCCTCATAAACCCTACAATATGCATCAATTCCTTTTTAGTAGTGATTTTTTCTTGGTAGCTAAGGATTTTCCTTTCAATAGGCAAGTTTTTGGATTCTTTAATGATTTTGGTGGATCGGATTATGTAGGGGTCTCTCCTTGGGATCCCCTCTACATCCATTCATTTTTTCATTCATATAGTCAGGGAAATACTAGCTTCTAGGTGTGAAGCCACTGAAGATGAACAAATCATGCTGCATGCTTGTTCCATACAGACATTGTAATTTAGGCTGGGCCACTGGAATCCATATCTTTCAGTGTCTGCATCCCAACAATTGTCCTCAACTAGTTCTAGGTGTGAGATATCATTCAGAACCACCATCTCAACATGACCACGGGAGGTGTATACATCATCAATGTTGTCATCACCTTCATCTAAAATTTTATCTTCAAAATTCTTCCCAATAGAATATGTAACTTCAAGGATGACATATGTAGTATTCCTGCTCTTCTTGCTTCCAGCACCTTTCATTCTGGGCCATAAAGATATAGGATTCAATACAATCGCAACTATGTCACCCTCTATCTGTCACATCAGAAGGAATGAAAATTGTCACAAAACCACTGGCGTGATTAATTTAGCATATTACCATTTTTGCTTTCTTGATATCAAATATGATCGGAAATGTGTCATGTTTGTGAGGGTGTATCTTATCCATGAATTATAAAGAGCCTGACTATAGTGCCTTCAGTCTCCATTCGTGTAAATATTCAGCAGAATACTCAGCCAATTTTTGTTCAACTCGAGGATGATGTTTTGTCTTTGATTCCTGAGACAACGTATATGAATAAACCTATTACCATAGTGGAAAATCTTCAAAAATCGTTGGCCAAAAGCATTACTGATCCAAGTAAGTGTGAAATAGCACCATCATGTATGGATGCTTGTGGATCTGGCCCTGAGCCATCATGTATGAGCATTCCATCACCAATTCAGGATGTAAATAATCTTGATTTTTCTCAGTCTGATGATACACTTTGTGATCAGGATGAAGAAACCCTTCAACAGGTTCTTGATCGAGTTTATGTAACCAAAATCGCAGAGTTAAAAAATGAATTAAAAGAATGTCAAGCAGATGTAGCCTTAAAAGATGAAGAAAATAAAACAGTCGGGGTGAAATTATTAAATTGGGTGAATAGATCGAAGAATATGAATCTGAAGAAGAATCAATACAAGGAAGCCAAGAACTCAACGATAAACACTAACAAGCACTTGATTGAGCAAGTAAATCAACAGAAGCTGATGATCATTAAACTCAAACGAAAAATTTCTGAAGCAAGAAGAGTAATTAGTTTACAAAACAGAGCTTGATGTCATTTCTCTTTTTGTTATGCTGGTTTATTTCTCTTTTTGAAAGGTAATAAATCTTTAATTAGCACGCTTGCAAAATCGTAGATTTCGTAGGCAGGCTTTTAATTTGTTTTATTTTATTTCATTTTCTGTTAAACATGGTTTTAATGAGAAATTTTATTTCATATGTTACAGGTGTACATGGTATCGTTATGCTATAAATAATATAGGTTGTTTTTGTTCAACAGTTTACATTTGTTGGTGCTTCTGGAAGGATTGCTTGCTCAAGATGGCCATGATTACAAATCAGTTCGTTTGAGCAGGAGATAATACAGGCTAGTCATTTAATTAATAGTTTTATCTCATAGGAGAAATGTTTATGCCAGATGTATTTTGGAAGAAATTCGATGCAGCTAAATAGGGATAGGATTCCTATTGTCTTTATTAAATCATTTATTAGAAACTGAAATGGGTTACTAGTTTGGTTATATAAACTAGTAATTTCGATGTAATAAGGGTGGATGGAGTATCAGAAGAAAAACATAATTGAAATATCATTTCAGTTCTAGTTTTATCTCTTTACTAGAGTTTTACCTTCGGAGAAGGAGTGTGACTTAAGTTCTTAGACTGGTACCACTGTTTGGTACTATTTTTGAACACTTTTTTATATATTTCAATATATCATCTTCTAGTTATACTTTGGTACATTTATACTTTGTTATGATTGTATTCATTATCTGATATAATACTCTGTTAACACAATATTACTGTTTGAATGAGTATGTTACTATATTTAATTAATCAATATTTTTATTGAAAATTCGAATCTTAGTAATATACATATTTATATTTATTTTGATTTCATTTGTATTTTACAATGTTTTCATTATAAATATCATCTTGTTGCAGCTGCAACATTTTCAAAAAATTCAAAAAAATTTCGGGACCCTCCTTTAACTCATTTTGGCTCAGCTTTTGAGTTTGCTTGATGTTCTGCGGAAAGACTACTTTTATGCCAGCAATGTTTCACTATTTGTTTTAGTTTTACCTTGTCATTAAAAGTGTTTTGAATGTTCAAGTTGGAAATCTAGTCATCTGCGCACCCGCCGTTGCGGAGAAGCAACAATAAGCCGGGTCCGATTCAAGATTTGTTGTCTCTGATGCCTTTATTCTCTTGTTTGTCTCAATCGGCGGTTTGTTGGAATCCCGTCGGAACATATTGTCTCTACGTTTTCCGCAGTTGCGAATGGTGCATTATGAAATTCCCCGATGATTGCATTAACCTTTTCGACGCCGCTATTTTGTTTCACTGATCCTTGAGTTTTCAGCATCTGCCGTAGCGGCTTTGAAAAGTGTTGTCTTTCCGGCATGGTTTGATTTTATTTTCCACGGAACCGATGTTTCTTGGTTAAAGTCATGTTGGTTTTTTCTCCAATTTTTTTGGTCTACGGAACTTGGTTTCTTTTGTGTTTGCACCGTTGCTGCTCTCCAGCCTTCTATTGTTCCGATGCTTTAATCTTGCGAGTTCCGATGTGAGTATCATTTTGTTTCTCTATCGATGCCTTGGTGGTTCTCCCAACTGTTTCATCGTCCGACGTTACGGAGGAAATGTTGATTTGGTCACTGATCTCTTGCCTTTTACCGCCCGATAGCATTTTCCCACCGATTATAGTTGACCTGGGGTGTATATATATTGGAATAGCGTGGTCTACTATTTTATTGTTTTTTTTGGACAAACTCTACGCTGTCGTTTTCGCTCGAGCAAACCAGGATTCTCGCTGTCGGTACCCTCGCTCCTAGGTGGCTCCGCCGTGGAAGCTCAACGGTTTTCCTCCCGCTAGTCGCACAGTAGTGCCAGGTAGGCCCTTGTACTCATTTTCCCATTCCGTTCGATTGGATGAGATAATTCCTTGTCTCCGTGGTTAGGGTTTTAATTAGGTTCTCGTCTTGACATGTATATATTCCGAAGTAAATGGCATGACTGTTAGTGGGGGGGTCTTTGTGGTCTACTTAATTTTTTCTTCTGCGACCGTTATGGTCTTGCAACCTGCACTCGATGGTTGGGGAAACCGGCGCAGACGGTCGTTACGATGTCTGCACCTATTTCCCCATTTTGTGTTCGACGGTCTGGGGAAGGCTTTCATGGTTTTCCTAGGGGAATACCAGGTTTGTTTCCACTGGTCCGATCACCCGCATTCCACAAACCATGGCCTAAGTGTTGTTTTCAGTTCATTGTTAGAGCAACCCTGTTCACGGTCAAATTCGAACCCAAACCGATCTGGGGCAGTATCGCATTACCAGGTCTAAGATGGACCATGAGATGAGCCTGTACAGTTTTCTAGGGTGCTTTCACCGGTAGTGTCCCCTTGAGATTTTTAGATTTAATGCCTCAGGTGTCCATGTAACGCGTAGGTTATGGCACCAAGAGAGGGATCGAGATTGTTTTCATTTGTGACAAAGGCCTTGTTTTTCCACATCCGAGCTTTGTTGGACTGAGCTGGTTTTAGTTTTTGGGCAGGAGCAGTTGTTTGAAGATATTTGCTTATTTTTATTAACTACAGTCATGTTTAGCATAGACGAGGTAAAACTCTTACATTGTTATCTCAATCTTTAAAAGTTGTCCAGAAATGACCTAACAATTACAATTTTATATGTGACAGGGAAATTCCTCGAAACTCAAGATGTCTAAGCGTCAAAAGAATAAGGCTCCCGCAGTTGAATAGGAACCCGACATCGAAGTCATCACCAGAGTTGAATATATTTATGATTACACCAAATGCATAATTGGTGTAGAGCCCGAATATCAGTGGGGAGATATCTACAGATTGATTACGTGCCAAGAGGTGCCTGACATAGGCTTTGAGGAAGAGAACATCTACACCAACATAGAGAGGTCTTCATTAATGAAGATTGCTACGAGACCTGAACTATTTCCATGCTCTGAGGTGATTGGGTGGATTTTTCCTAGGGCAGATGTGACCACCATGATTCTAGATAATGTTGATAAATAGGTTTATGCTACTTATAGCCCTAGATATGTATCCCTAGCTTACCACTTTCCCGAAGCTCAAATATATCTGACTGAAGACTAGCTGAAAAGCATCAAGATGGACCTCGTCGAGACACTCAAGAGGATGCTCATTCCTAGAAAAAACTTTAGAACCAGGCCAACTGGAGAATATGACACCGCAAGCCTAAGAACCCCTTACAGGTTCATTGCCTTGATGCTCAATAGGATTTTTGGGAGAGCCCACGGAAAAAGCTTCAAATTGGAGTGGGTGCTGATAATTTTTTATGTTGTAACACAGGGTACCATTTTCAATTGGGCAAAAATTGTGTCCAATAGCCTCTCGGCATGCATGGCATCAGCACTAGGGGGGTGTCCCAAAAGAAATCAGAGTTCTACATGAGCTCCATACTGATTCATTTCATACTATGCAATCAACCCTTCCCCAACCTGAGATGCATCTGGGACCGAGAAAGATCACCAATTTACTCAGCATACAAGCCACTGTGGACCCATAAATACCACAGTCACTACAGGGAGGTGTGTGAGAATTTAATTATGCCATTGTATACCCTGATTTTCTTAAAAGAATGCGACTGCATGTCGGAGGAGGCATTGCGGGTGATTGAAGAGTATACTGATTATTACTTAACTGAGGATGGGCTGTATTTCTGAATGTTTGGAGGCTCTAGAGCACCCTCACTACTGCCCAAATATGCCACAGACAATATAATTCATAAAGAGGCAGTTAGACAAGTCTTCCTAGATGGCATAGGAAGTTTTTTATTCGAACATAAGAAGGCAGCATACCCACCTTTTCCTTTCAGATTGGGGAGTTACAAATTTACTAGGGTAAAGAAGGCCGATGAATTTGTGGAGGAGTTGGAGAAGTTCCATTTTGGGGAAATGCCTTTCCACAGGAATGAATCCCGTAACAAGGTTGCAGAGCACTGCAAAGAGGCTAATGTCCATTTTGAATACACTAGCCACTGGGATAGAGAGGAGTCCATTTTCTGCAGTGCACTAAACATGATGGCCTTAAGGAAAAGGTTTAAAAAGAAAATCACCACCAAAGGTGGAAAGGGACAGGACGAGTAGGAAAAGGCCGAGGAGGAAGAAACTAGGAAAAGAAATGAAGAAGCTCAAAGGTTAGCCCAAGAAGCCGAAGGATGGCTAAAAGGAGAGGAGGAGGAGAAAAGAAGAGCTGCACAAGAGGTAGCCAGAAAGGAAAAAGAATCTGCCAAAAGAGAAGAAGAAGAAATAAAAACTAAGTTAGATGAGGAGCTGAAGAAGCAGGAGGCAGAGAAGATGAAGCTGACACAAATAGTGACAGAGTAATCAGCTTCTGACATAGCAGACAGTCAGGCCCAGGACTTGGAAAACACCAACATTCAAGATCCTGAAGTACCCGCTGCCAGCACACTAGGATAGCCTATGGTCCCCACCCTTAGGCTAATCCCCTTTGAACAGAAGAAAGGGGAAGAGGTACCATATTTTAATACTATCTTTTATGATAAAGAAAAGAAAAGGATAGTAAAGAGAACTGAGAGGAAGGTTGGAACCGGGGGGATGTCTGGTAAGATCATAAATGATACAACCATTGTATATGGGACAAATAGACACCCCAGGTTAACTATCAGAGTAGGGGCTGCATTGATCCAAGCTTCAGAGGACAACGTAGATAAAATAATGATGAATCTGGAGCAGTCAAAGAAGTCTTCTTCTTAATTCAAAGATACCCTGAGAAAGGAAAGAGAAGAAAACAATAGGAAAGAGAAAGTTTGAAGACATAAAAAAATAAATCAAGTCTTCAAAGGCTGAACTTCAGGTCCTCCAGATAGAGAAAAGATCTATGGAGACCGCCCAAGAGTGTCTGGAGAAAGTGCAGCAAGAATATCAAGAGTTGAGGGCAAAGAAGGAGTAGCTGTTAGGTAAGATAAAGGATCTGGAGTTGCAGAAGACTACCTTGGAAGCAAATGAGAGGCAATCTCAAGGGCATGAAGCAAAACTTAAACAATAGATTACCTCACTGACAACAGCTTTAGAGGAAGCCAGAGAACAACAAGTTAGTCTTCAACCTTTCAAAGAACACGTTCTGGCACAAAGAGCCAAGATGCTTCAGCTGCAGATGGCCATAGAGGAGGAAAGATGCAGGGTTTTGTAGATAGACAACCGGTTGGAGGATATTTTGGAGACCTCCTCATATTTTTTTGACAGATCTCAAGACATCCTGGAAGTCCTAACAGGAAGGATGTCAATATTAGAAGCTAATGAAGAAGCTCCTGCAGAATTACCCTCAAAAGATCAACAAGCCCTTAGGCAGGACTACGACATGTTGGAGTTTTCCATTAACACAGTCGAGGAGTTCAAAAATACTGTTAAGAATACAAGAAGGGCATGTACACAATTCTTTATAAGACTTCTGATTAATTATAATCGATGCCAAGTAGAGGCTGAACAAAGGATGGATGTTTTTTTCAGACCACAGCCTGTTTGTGAAAATTTTGCAAAAAAGGTACCAAGAAGATGAAAGGAGAATACATTACATTAAAACTTTAGATGAACATACCCTCAGGAATGAGGTAGATCATTCCACAATTAGTGTGCAGCTATTAGAATATCATCTCCGCCTAAGCACAGCCAGAATAGAAGCTATCAGAAACCAAGCTGCAAAATTCGAAATAAACATTCGATTCTTGGAACCTTCTGAATTTGAAAGTATTGCTTCCGAAGCTTCAGCATGGAAGAAATTTCTAAATAATCAAGCGGGGCCCTCCTCATGAACATTTGTTCACTTTTGCAATATGTTGTAAATTTTGTAAACACTTAGTGAAAGTAAATTTTGGGAAGCGAAGAGTTGGGGAAACCCAAGAGTTATTTGTGGGCAGCCCAATAGTCTTGTTCTTTTGTATAAATATAGAGGATTTAGATGAAGAAGGAACTTTTTCCTAGTTAGATTTGTGAAGAGATATTGTAAGAAGAACTACTTCCTTTTGCAATAAAGAATTACAGTTTGCCTGTTGGAGAAAGTATGGTGGGATGTTCAAATGTTATGCTATGGATTTGTTGAAGAGGAACTATTTTGTTTTCAGCTTTTGTCCACTAACTGTAAGATCATTCTGACTTTCAGGACCTATGTTCTTGTTTAAATGATTTCTGGTTTATTTCATGAAAATGCCACCATGAGTAATGAACGTTGTTATTAAGCAATTAGCTATCTGGTTGTTTAAATATCTTTAATTGTTCATGTGTTTTTTGGAAGAACTATCGGCTATCTGTAATTTCTCTTTATAATGCATGCACAAGATACATTACTCATTAATAAATTACCATCTTCCTCCTGGGGATAGGTAGGTAGTTATATTTATTTCCTTGTTGTGTGTGTGATTTAGATGCTTAAGAGTTTAAGACGAGAGGTAAGAACCTGCGGATCACATTGTGAATACTCCTTGCATTCTTTATCACTCTGCATGTTAAGTAGGAACTTGCATATCATCCTTTAAGTCAAAATACAAAAATATATATAGTGGATCGGGCCGCAACTGGTAAAACCTTTTATTTTTGTTTCTTGACCTACGGTGGCTGGACCGCAAACCAGACGGATTCCCTACACCAAATAGTCACAGGCTAGTTGGGAACGTTGACTGGGGAGAATCCCTTGATGTTGTTGCCTACGATTTTCCAGGCCTCAACACATCTTTTATTCAAATATTTAGTATTGATCATTGATTGTTAATTAATAAAACATTACAGAGAAGTTTAAAGTAGTTGTCTATTTTAATTTTTTGTTATTGTGAATATATAGTAGAGTGGTTTAATGTTAATGATTTAAATATTTTTCATTTAATTCATAATTATTTATCTCTCTGTTTTCTTAAAATATTAATTAATTATTAATCTAGTATTTAAGTTGCTCTCAGCAGAGATAGAATAATTAGTTAATTTTAGTTTTAGTGTAGTTTATATTTAACAGTTGTTAAATAGGACTAGATTAATTCCGTAGTATTTATAATAGTCTTTGAATTAAAATATTTGAAGTAAAATCCTCAAAAAATTGAATACTTTCATTAAGAAAGCATTTTAGGATAACTTAAGTTAACTTAGGTCTTAGAAAACTAATTCTAGGGTTTATTTATATAATAATTAGATTAGCATAATTTTTTACTGAATTTTAAATTCTCCTCAAGAGAAAAATTCAGTTGGTAGCAGGACCATAACCTGCAAGATTTTTCCATTCTAAACATACCGGGAGTTGTTCTAAGCGACTTGTGTGGGATTAATCTCCTTAGTTGGCCTAGGTCATAAAATCAAGCCAACGGGCCTCTCAGTACTTCGTTACCTACCCCTAGTCGACCTTGGGAATCCATCTCCATGGATTACATGTTGAGCTTTCCTTCTACTAAGCATGGAAACGAGTGTGTGTTATTGGTTGTTGACAGATTCTCAAAGATGGCCATAATGGTGTCCTGCAAGAAGAATATCACAGTAGAAGCCACTGCTTAACTCTTCTTTGAACAAGTATGGGTACACTTTGGGATCCCACAATCTATAGTTTCAAATCAGGACAGCAGGTTCCTTAGTACATTCTGGTCTAGCCTATGGTTAATTCTAGACACCAATCTCACAAAGTCCACAGCTTTCCATCCCCAGACTGATGGCCAGACAGAGGTTGTCAACAGGATGATCATACACATTTTGCACATGTATAACTCAAAGCATCCATGCACATGGGATGAGAGGCTCCCCTATGTACAACACAGCTATAACTAGGCCCTCCACAGCTCAACCGACCACAGCCCCTTTTGAGTGGGCTTGGGATTCCAGCCACTATGTCCCATTGACATAGCCATGTCATTTGCAGCTACTCAGGCCGATTCAACTCATATCTAGTCTGAAGTTTCCAAGGCAAACAACTTCATTGAGCACATTCAGCACATTCGCCAATAGGTTCATGAAATATTGGATAGATCCAATTCTAAGTACAAGCAATGACATGATCAGCATCAGGTGCAACACAAATTCTAGATGGGTGACAAAGTTTGGCTACATTTGCAGAAGGAGCGCCTCGCTAGACCCCACCGCAAGCTTCACCCACTCTGATATGGGCCATACACCATCACCAAGGCTATCAGGGACAATGCCTTCGAGCTCAATATTCCACCATTCCTTGGTTTGCACCCAGTGTTCAATGTGGACCACCTTCGGCCCTACTTTCCACCTCTACTGGACACATCGAACGTGGCAGAACAACTCACAACAATAGAGTTAAACCCTGACTGCATGGAACAAGACACAACTGATCATATTATGGACACACAAATCAATAACACTCGCCAGTAGAAGATCCAACTATACGGATTTGTCAAAGTAGGCCAACTCCTTCACCAGGGAAATTGGGTCACTAGGGACCAAGTTTAACAGAAGTTTCCTCATCTCATGGAGGAACTCGACACAATGGGGACCATTGATTCCTAAGGGGGGAGGATATCGGTGGCCACCCACCTATTCCTATTAGACCCCCACCATTTTTTCTTTCTGTTTTCCAATTTCCTTAATTGTAGCACAATTTACTATTTTTGACAGTTTTCGGGTCCTAAACTTCCATAGCCGTTATGAGGCCCTAAACGACGTTTTTTCGGCATCGAATGGTCGGAAAAATATGATTCTATTCCGGACTCAATATTTTATGTTTATGGATGTATTCCTTAAATAGATCTTTCTAATGATGTATAATGCGCGTCAAACAGAGGTAGTAGGCTAGAGTTATGACCCCAGGAATTGATGCACCAAGTTACCCAGCGGGGCCCACATTCTGGCGTTTCACCTCCTAGGGTTAGGTTTTTGGATGTGTAGGGTTTCCATTGTTTCTCAATAATATATAGGCCTTTGAGCCTCATTGTAGCATAGATTTCAGAGGCATGTAGCCTCCACATCTCTTCTCAGAGATAAGATACCAGCACTCTAGCTAGTTTATTTACATTTTGTATGTAAACAAGTTTCAATTATTGATTAATGAAATGAAGTGTTATTTCCACTACATATTTGTTTCTATGGTTATTTGTGTATTTTGTTGCGTTCCTGCATAAATCCATATCATCCACTCTGTCAACGCTCAACACTCTGAGATCTCCATGAGCATTGGCCTCGACAAGTTTTACCCTGTCCAAAAACACCTACAGGGTGGATCAGGTCTCACCTGAGATGTTCAAGGGAGATTTGTCGAAACCAATTTTCCACAATATAGAAAAGGGTTGGAGCATTAGAAGTTCATTAGCTTAATTTCTAGATCTAATGTACTTACTGAACCATTCCTTATGTTGCATTTATTCATTCATAAGTGGAACAGATCTATCAGTGCGAAAACTAGATCTAAAAGATGACAGTATCCAGAAGCATAAAGCATCACATTATCCATTCATATGCATATCTATTTATCATTCGGCATTAGAATCACATCCATGTAAAACAAGAAAATATAAAAGTCGATCGGAGTTCAGATTAATCTACATCACATCATATTAAATCCACAGAACAAATAGCAAATTAGAACAGACAACGATCCAGCATCACTCTGTCCAGTATTCACTCTCCATGAATCTCTCATAAAATAATGTTAATCTCTTATAGGCATAATTATTCTATTTATAGGCTTGCGCCTTTACATTCAAGGTCCACTTCAGCTTAATTTCCAGATCTCATCTACTTACTGAACCATTTCTTATGTTTAATTTATTCATTCATCAGCGCAACAAATCTATCAGTGTGGAAACCAGATCTAAAAGATGACAGTATCTAGAAGCAGAAATCATCACATTATCCATTCAGATGTAGATCTATTTATCAGTCAACATCAGAATCGCAGCAATGTAAAAAACATGAAAAGATAAAAGGCGATCAGATTTTAGATTAATCTGCATCACATCATATTAAATCCACATAACAAATCGCAGATAAAAACAGACAACGATCCAGCATCACTCTGTCCAGTATTCACTCTCCATGAATCTCTCATAAAATAATCTTAATCTCTTACATGCATAATTATTCTATTTATAGACTTGCTGCTTTACGTTCAAGGTCCACTTCTAACTAACTTCTAACTAACTTAACCACTAAGGACCAATATTCCGAAGAAATGGTCAATAAGTACAAAAAGTGACATGAAATATCGAAAAGTGGACTATTTTCTGCCTATCGTGCTATCTTTTCCTTGCATGGTGACACATGAGTATGCGCAGCATCCTAGATGCTGCACAACTCACTTACCCCCAACCCCATGCCAACAGGCCCCCAACAAATTCTTGTGGCTCATCCTCGAGCCACGTCAGGTGGGCCTGGTGTGCGCAACAACTTGAAGGGAAGAAAATTCTCATATGCAACATTGTGCTACTTCTCTAAACTTGCCAAATTGTGCAGTTGGATGCAAATTCCTCCACCAAGGTCAACTTTTGCATACCTTGGCATACCTCTGCAACTTTGTGTCCCATAGTGCCATCGTGCTCCTGCATCCATGAATACTGGTTGTTGAACGTCTTTGGATTTTTTGTCACTCTTCAGGAGGCTTCCTACTTCCCAGCAATTGTTTACTGCTACAAATTCTGAAGCTAGTCCTGCTTCCACACCCTTGTCCTTCCTTGCATTTAGGCTCAACCCAAGCTACCTAAGGTCGAACTGGTTCCCTGTTCCTGCATACTTAGTCAAGTGTGGAAAGAACTCTAGCCCCATCTGAAGTCCTCATGGGTATCTTAGTATGTGCCTCAACCTGGATGGGAGAAATATAGCCCAGGATGACCTTGCTAGACACTTACATCTCAGACGAGCTATCCCATATACTTGCAACTTCTCCTTCAATTTTCACTAAGAAATCATTCTCACTCATAGTATGCCCTGTATCAAGTGTAGCATGCATTTCCCCTTATATGGTTGTTGCCTTAAGCAACGAATATTCCTTCAACTACCTAGCCCAGCCCTTCTTCACCCCTTCTGCAACTTCGCACAGTGCAGTGTCACGTAATGGTGTTCACTCAGCTGTCGGTCCTTTTCTTATAACCCCATATTCATGTCAATTTGCATCATGAATCTCTCAGGTGCATCATTATGACTAAATCATTCATTTATGAGCCAAATACACCGTCGATTCTTTCACCCCACCTCTTGGATCTGCTATCATTAGATGTTATGTCAAAAGTGTCATCAGTCACCTTCTTTAACAACCGTTATTGAGTATTCATGTGATTTTTTGTCACCATCACGGTTTCTGCCGTACAATGCAAGACACTTACTCATGCACGATGACCTCTTGTCGCGCAACCCTTTCTATTTCTGGGCACAAAGAATAGAAAAGGTTGCGCACTAGGATGGGGCTGCGCCAAGGGGATGGTGTTGCGCCAAGAAAAAGGGGAACCATTTGTTGGCGCAATCACAACCAACAAACCCAATTCTATAGGGGTTCCACTCTATCGATGCTCAACACGCTGATATCTCCCTAAGCATCGTCCCAGACAGGTTTTACCTTGTCGAGCAACACCCATAGGGCGGATGAGGTCTCACCCAATATGTTCAAGGGAGAGCTGTCGAAACCAAGTTTCCACAGTATAGAGGAGGGTTAGAGAATCATAGTCTCATCATATTAATTTCCTGATCCAATCTACTTACTGAACCATTCTGATATGTTGCATTTATTCATTCATCAGCGTAGCATATCTATCAGTGCGAATACCAGATCTAAAAGATGACAATATTCAGAAGCAGAAAGCATCACATTATCCATTCATATGCATATCTATTTATCATTCAGCATCATAATTGCAGCAATGCAAAATAGGAAAATATAAAAGGCGATTGGAGTTCAGATTAATCCACATCACATCATATTAAATCCAGAGAATGAATCACAGATCAAAACAGACAATGATCCAACATCACTCTGTCCAGTATTCAGTCTCCATGAATCTCTTGTAAAATAATTTTAATCTCTTACATGCATAATTCTTCTATTTATAGGCTTGCACCTTTACATTCAAGGTCCACTTCTAACTAACTTCTAACAAACTTCTAACTGACTTAACCACTAAGGACCAATATTCTAAAGAAATGGTCAATAAGTATAAAAAGTGACATGAAATATCAAAAGATGGACTATTTTCCACCTATCGCACTATCTTTCCCTTCTGCAGTGCCACGTGATTATGTGCAGGATCCTAGATGTTTCACAACTCACTTACCCCCAACCCCATGCCAACACTAATCCATCTAATTTTGAGGATGCATCTGTCACTCACGATATTTGCAATCATGTCTTTGAGTGGCCACTAAATATCCAATGATGCTTAAAGACCAAGTGATGACCTTCAATTTTTTGTGGGTAAAGGGGAGAAAAGATGGAGGATCCTTCAATCAACTCCATCTTCTTCTTTATCCTCACCATATTTTATACTTTCTATCTAACTATTGATAAAAGGAGAGCCTCATAAACCCTACAATATGCATCAATTCCTTTTTAGTAGTGATTTTTTCTTGGTAGCTAAGGATTTTCCTTTCAATAGGCAAGTTTTTGGATTCTTTAATGATTTTGGTGGATCGGATTATGTAGGGGTCTCTCCTTGGGATCCCCTCTACATCCATTCATTTTTTCATTCATATAGTCAGGGAAATACTAGCTTCTAGGTGTGAAGCCACTGAAGATGAACAAATCATGCTGCATGCTTGTTCCATACAGACATTGTAATTTAGGCTGGGCCACTGGAATCCATCTCTTTCAGTGTCTGCATCCCAACAATTGTCCTCAACTAGTTCTAGGTGTGAGATATCATTCAGAACCACCATCTCAACATGACCATGGGAGGTGTATACATCATCAATGTTGTCATCACCTTCATCTAAAATTTTATCTTCAAAATTCTTCCCAATAGAATATGTAACTTCAAGGATGACATATGTAGTATTCCTGCTCTGCTTGCTTCCAGCACCTTTCATTCTGGGCCATAAAGATATAGGATTCAATACAATCGCAACTATGTCACCCTCTATCTGTCACATCAGAAGGAATGAAAATTGTCACAAAACCACTGGCGTGATTAATTTAGCATATTACCATTTTTGCTTTCTTGATATCAAATATGATTGGAAATGTGTCATGTTTGTGAGGGTGTATCTTATCCATGAATTATAAAGAGCCTGACATTAAAAATTCTAGAAAGTTGAAAACATAAATTGTATTTCTAACTTTAGTGCATATAAAATTTTACTAAATCGGGACTATATTTAAAAAATTAAAGAGATCCCCTCAGTAGATTGTTTTTCCACAAATACATTTGTTTCATTTATAAAAGACTAAAAATATTCCTGAGTTTATAAAATCCATTATGATTCCTTTAATATTTACCTATTCAATTTTTTTGCATAATGGCCAACTCCAATAAGCTGGTAACTTTCAAAAACAAAAAAATAAACTCAAAAAACATTATAAGCCATCTGTGATTCCTTAAATGCTTACATGTCCCATTTTTTTCCATAATGGTCAACTCCTTAGTTATACAGTACAAGGGTGCAAGAACAGGTGCATGTGCGGCAGGGGACCTAAATATTGGATTTGTTAGTGTGGAAGTAAATGAATTTTCAATGTAGATATTTGAAAATTAATTACAATAAAACAAAATCATTGATCATTAAAAAATTAAAGATCAACAAAATAACAATTAAACAATGATCCATTCAAATACAATAGCACCTTTGAACTTCTCATGTATGTAAAGCATAGAAATTAAATGAAACCATTCAATGCCTCAAAGAGAGTTGGGACTCATGGGCCGATAATCAGGCATCATAATGTTTGTCTAAAAACACGAGGATGTGAAAAATAGAAATTGGCCATCCTAAAGTGATGCAGGTCAGGAATTCCCCTTCTTGCTTGTTCTCAAATTTTGGAGCCTTTGTGGGTTCTCACGACAGTGGAAGTTGAAGATATTTATTGATGCCCTGGTCGAACCATTAATATTATGGTAGTGGGAAAAACTTCTTTTCGAGAGAATTCCCATATGTTTTTTTTATTTGGGTTAGTATGAACGCGGGTGTGAGTTGGCCCTCTCTTGATTCTAGCACTGTCAATTATCATTATATAGCAGAAGACCAACTTTTGAAAGAGAAGCTGCCTTTTGATTGTTTTCTCTGAACACCTGAGAAAAAGAGATGGAGTTACTAGAGATTTGTGCAAAATAACATGTTCATAGATGGTCCTTAGAAAAAGGTTTAACATCTTGTTTCCCCCCATTATCCATTTTATATTCACCATTGAATAGACATAGACATAAATTTGAGGGACTCCCTTTTCAACAGCAAGATTTAATAGCAATTATAAAGCAGAAAAATTAGAAAAATTATTTGAAATCCCTCCCAAAACTACCTTGAATATATCGAAAATATAATAATTCAAAATCTAGCTATAAAGATACAACGGAGGAGTATCTATTTCAAGAAATTCATCTAGCCTCATCTGCAAGAGAAGACCACATTAACATGTATCACACCTCAGCATTACTACAGAACGTGTGTTGCCACACTGACATGACTGTCATTTTGAATAAATTTGGCCATCCATATTATCAAGGGGAACATGTCCACTGGTTTTGAATCTTGGTCATCACCACTACAAGCGCACCAACTTGCCACTAGCCCAAAGTTTGGTTCTTTCTGACATAACTATTTTTGTTTGTTCAACATACCTTTTAGTCTTATCACAGTATTACCATGGTGACTAACTTGTCAGTAGTCACTGTTAGTTTTTCAACATTAAGCTATCATTATGTTAGGATCTTTACTGAGAGAATAACAAGTACAGCAATCAAACACAAGAGACAATGAACACAATGTTTTTGATCGGGGAAACCATAAAGGAGAAAACCCCACAACTTCCTCAGAGATAGAATCAGCACCAAAAAAGTAAAAGCCCCAAAACAGTAAGTGATCTCCCAACAACAGTAATCTTCTTCTTGTCTAGCCCCAGTGTATTTCCTTCCTCACTAATGCGCTACACTTGAGTGAGTGAGTGATGTGTGTGATAAATATAGAGGCTCACTCTCTATTTATATTCTTCCATTCACTTGAAGTGCACTCAATCATGTCGTCCTCACTTAACAATTACGTAGTAGAGTCGACATCTCTAGGAGTGTCTAATAAACCTAGTGCCCCAAAACTGTGGGGACTTTAACAATGACTTGACATGACTTGTTTACATTATTTATCCTCCCAATCGAAACATCGGGGCATGACAACATGACTCAAATACATAATAGATACATCCCGGAATAAACATCGGGTTACAATACATAAGATACATAGATGAATACATTTTGAAGTTACAAATACATCAACACTCCCTCTTAACTAGGAAGGTATTCTTTCGACACAATTTTCAGCACTGGTCTTCTTCTCTGTATCAGCTGGATCATCTCGTATTCAAGTCATATTTGTTTTCAAGTCATATTCATCAATGGATCTAGATCATCTCTCGATCTGGATCATCATGGGACATCATCACTGGATCTGGATCATCACTAGCTATCATCACTGGATCTGGATCATCACTCAATCTGGATCATCACCGCTGGATCATCATCACTGGATCTGGATCATCACTCGATCTAGATCATCACTGGCTATCATCACTAGATCTCTATCATCACTCAATCTGGATCATCACCGGTGCTATCTCATGATTCTTCTCGTCATAGGAAGTTCTACAGAGACAACCCTTTTTCATGCTGGTTGTAGGCCTAGCCATCATGTAGGTCTTCGGCCAGCACTTACATCTAACCTACTCATAAGAAAGGCATGCCCAACACTCACATCTGATCATGTAGGAACCAATCCTATAATCATATCAGAAAGGCCCAGCACTCACATTCACCAACATGGTAGGCACATCTACTACCATCTGTGAAATGGCTCTGCACTTACATCTAACCTACTCGTCAGAAAGGCACAGAACTCACATCCATCCAGGCTGGAACACATCCTACTCACAATGATGGAATATTTTCCCACTTTCATCTAGGCTGTAACACATCATGCTTACAATGATGAAAGACTCCCATCTAGGCTGGAACACATCCTGCTCATAATGATGATAGATTTCAGCACTTACATTCATCCAGGCAGGAACACATCCTGCTCACAATGATGAAAAGGCTCTGCACTTACATCCATCCAGGCGGGAACACATCCTGCTCACAGTGATGGAAGGGCTTGCACTCACATCTGATCATGAGGGAACACATCCCAACAATCATATCAGAATGTCCCCCAGTCCTCGACTGAGCTACCTGGTAACTGACCAGGTGCCTCCATTCTCAGAATGGTAGTTGCACTTATATCCGACCTGCTCATCGGAATGGCCAACACTCACATCTGACATGGAAGGAACTTAATCCTTTAGCCATGACAGAATGGTTCAGCCCTTACATCTGATCAAGTGGGAACACATCCCTCTGTCACATCAAAATGGCTACTCAATCCTACACTAAGTGATCCTGGTAACTGACTAGGTGCCTCCATTCCTAGAATGGCAATTGCCCTTACATCTGTCCTACTCGACAGAATGGCCAGCACTCATATCTGACATGAAAGGGAGCAACCCTATCACCATGACAGAATGGCTCAGCCCTTACATCTGACCATGGAAGGAACCAATCCTCTCACCATGTCAGAATGGCTATGGGTCTCATCACTTTCTCTTGGATGGAACCTCGATCTATAGAACACCAAGCCTCTCCCTGAAGTACTCAAAATTCAGCCTAGCCAATGGATTTGTCAATACATCAGCTATCTATTCCTCAGTTGCAAGATACTGGAGCTTCACTGCTTTTCTCTGCACCATATCCCTGATATAGTGATACTTGATCTCGATATGCTTCGACTTGTCATGGAACACTGGATTCTCTGACAAATTCACGCAACTCTGGTTGTCACAATGTATACAAGTAGCATCCAACTGGAGATCAAATATATAAGATAGTAGCTTCCACAGCCATACTACCTCACAACTAGATGAACAAGCTGTGACATACTCTGCTTCAGCTGTACTCAGTGCCACACAGGATTGCTTCCTGCTAAACCAAGAGATCACACCTGATCCCATACTAAAGCAACATCCTGAAGTACTCTTCCTGTCGATGGCACTGCCTTCCCAATCTGAATCAACATAACCTTCCAGGTTTATCTTTTGATTCGCATCGTACTTGAGCCCATAATCAATTGTACCCTTCAGGTACCTCAGAATATGCTTTGCAGCAATCAAGTGAACATGTCTCGAATCTATCAAGAACTAGCTCAAGGTTTTCACAGCAAAGCAAATGTCTGGTCTCGTGTTTTTCAGGTACATCAATGACCCAATCATATGACGATACATCGTAGTGTCAATCGACTCTGATGAGGCATCACTCAATAGATTCAAGTTCGATGCCATAGGTGTGGCATAGCTTTGCAGTCCATCATCCCAAACCTCTTCAGGATCTCTACTGCATACTTCCCTTGTCCAAGGAAGATTCCGTCTGTACTCTGTCACACCTCCATACCTATAAATTAATGCATCATCCCCAAGTCCTTCATTTCGAACTCAGTAGCAATATTTCTCTTTGTATCAGCAATCAACCCATCTGTACCTGTCACAAATAGATCATCTACATACAGTAGGAGCATCACTGGGTTGCCACCTTCAACCTTGTAGTAAAGGTTGGAGTCTGCTTTACTCTTAGTAAATCCCAAACTGGATAGAAAGCTATCAATTCTGCCATACCAAGTCCTAGGTGCCTGTTTCAAACCATACAGAGCTTTCTTCAATCTACATACATGAGACTCTCTGTCATGTGTCTCAAAACCGAGTGGCTGTTCTACATAGACTTCCTCTTCTACTACACCATTCAAGAAGGCAGTCTTGACATCCATCTGGTGTATCTTCCATTTCATCAATGTAGCCAGAGCAAGTACTGATCTGATGGAAGTGTATCTGGCCACAGGTGCAAAGGTTTCTTCATAGTCTATTCCTTCTTTCTGAGAGAAACCCCGAGCTACAAATCTTGCGTTATACTTTTCAATGCTACCATCTGCAGCATGCTTGATCTTGTAGATCCATTTGGAAGTTACAACTGACTTCCCTTCTGGTCTTGGGACAACATCCCAAACATCATCCTTCATGATCGATTGATATTCTTCGATCATAGAATCCTTCCATTCTTTCTGTTTTACTACTTCTTCATAACTAGAAGGTTCTTTATTAATGAAATCGCATAGTAAAGCTACATACCCGGAATTGGATCTGGTTCTCTTCCTTTCTCTGTGATTCTCTTCTGGAGCCCCATATCTTTCCGCACCTTGGATAAGTTCACATACCCAAGCAGGTTTCCTCTTATGAGGATTCTTCTCCAGAGGTGGATCTACAGGTCTTTGTGGTTCCTCAAATTCTCGATCTTCTTCTTGAGCTTCTTCGTTCATGATTGTATCATGAATTCTGGGTACTTCTGCTTCTGCTTGTTCAGGTTCTTCAGCAGGTCTCTTTCTGGATTTGTTGTAAGCTGTGCCTTCATCAAATATCACATCCCTGTTGATGTCAATCTTCTTGTATCCTAGGAAATAGATTCTGTAAGCCTTTGAGCTTTCAGAGTATCCCACAAATATGCCCTTCTTTCCTGAAGGATCTAATTTTGTTCTCTTCTCTTTTGGAATGTGTATGTACACGGGACAGCCAAATATTCTGAGATGGCTGACTTCTAGTTTCTTTCCGGAGAAGACTTCTTTAGGAGTCTTGTTCTTGATTACTATATGTGGAGTACGGTTCTGTACATATATAGATGTTCTGGCAGCTTCAGCCCAAAGATTCATAGGAAGGTCTTAATCATGAAGCATTTCTCTTGCATCTTCCATGATGGTTCTATTCTCTTTCTGCAATCCCATTCTGTTGTGGATTATAAGGAGTGGACAACTCCCTCTTAATCCATGATTCTTTGCATAGCTCTTTGAATTCATTCGAAGTGAATTCTCCACCATTATCTGATCGAAGAGTCTTGATCTTCTTTTCAGTATGGTTCTCGATCAAGGATTTGAATTCCTTGAACTTACTAAATACTTCATCTTTGTTCTTCATAAAGAAAATCCATGTCTTTCTCGAAAAATCATCAATAAAAGAAACATAGTATGCATACCCGCTTAGTGAGTTTGATGACATAGGACCGCATACATCTGAGTGGATGATTTCTAGTATTCCTTTGGCTTTGCTTTCACTGGTGGGAAATGTCTTCTTTGTATTCTTCCCTTTCGCACATCCTTTGCAAACTCCATCATGTTTTGCTTGGAATTCTGAAAGACCTTCAACAACTTTGCTTGCAATAGGTAGTGCTCTGTAATGCACATGTGCAAGCGTTCTATGCCAAAGCTCATTTGGCTCTACTGTGTCATGGATCAAGGCTTGTTCTAGATGACCCTTCAATTTGTACAAGCCTCCTTCTTGTTCTCCAATCACTACCGCATCATCGATAGTCTTTCCTTTTGGCCACATAATGACTTAAACATCTATGAATGCAACCCACATTCCTTTTGCATCCAATGCTGAAATGGAGAGAAGATTCTTCTTGAGTCCTGGAACAAACAATACTTCTTTCATTGTTAGAGACTTACCAGAGTCTAGTTTATATGAAGATTCCCCACTACCTTTTATTGAATATTGGTAGTCATCTCCTAGCTTCACCTTGTGAGGTGATTCATGTTCTGATAGTCTTACAAAGGATTCCTTGAATCCCGTCATATGTTTGGAAGCCCCATTGTCTATAAGCCAATCATCACTACCATCAGTAATGTTACCTGTGAGAGCAGAGATTAGAACATATTTATCCTCGCTTGAAGAATCTTCACTTTCATATCTGGATCTCTTCTTGGATGGTTCATCATCCTCTGCAGCATGAGCATGATGTCTTCTTTTATTTCCCTTCTTCTTGTGAGAGTGGTTCTTTCTCTTAGGACAATATTTAGCAAATTTTCCTTTCTCATCACATGTATAAAATCTAAATCTAGATAGATTCTTTTTAGAATGAGAGATCTTACCTTTGGAGTAATGAGGTTTTCTTCTTTCCTTCTTGGAGTGAACTGTGAGGGCTTGATCTTCACTACCCATGTTCTCTTCTCGAGCTGCTATTCGAGCTTCTTCTTGAGATCATTCTTCCCATAGTCTGCTGAATTTGACTAACTTCTTTCTAGCATGGATTCCTTGGATGAAATCATCCCATGACCTAGGAAGGCCATTCAAGGTAGTCATCACAATCTCTGCATTTTCCACTTCTTCATCAACATC
>LPNX010392680.1:0-13521 GCA_001517045.1 Pseudotsuga menziesii | reverse complement strand
CTAATTCATTCTCTTCCAGGACCAGGGAGATCCTATACTTCCAGGCTCGGAAGTTTTCAGCTCCCTCAAGATTTTCATCAAGCTTGGTATGATGAGACATATTTAAATGAGAACCTCAAATGGAAATACAAAAGATTTTAGATCTTACCAAGTTCAAGATGTCGAATCTGAAACTTGAGCTAAAATCCAGCAGAGCTGGTTCAGGAGCAAATTAGGGTTTTGCTTTTCTGGAGTTCTGTCCACCCAAATGCCTTGAAATTTGTCCCTAACTTAGATTTTGGGGAGGAGATCAATCCAGGACTGGGCTCACTGAAAAATTCCTCTTCTGTAAAAATCCCTAATTTTCGACAGTAGTGACAGGTCTAAAACTGAAAAACCTCAGAATTGGATTATGTTTCGACAAAAAGATGCGCCCTAAGGAGGAGAGTTGTTCCACCTTACTTTGCTGAAAATCTATGGAGGAAGATCCACAAACTAGGAAGCCCTAGTTCCCGCAGCTGCACAGTGTCTTCTTCTCAGGTTAGCTCTGATACCATGTTAGTTTTTCAACATTAAGCTAGCATTATGTTAGGATCTTTACTGAGAGAATAACAAGTACAACAATCAAACACAAGAGACAATGAACACAATGTTTTTGATTGGGGAAACCATAAAGGAGAAAACCCCACAAATTCCTCAGAGATAGAATCAGCACCAAAACAGTAAAAGCCCCAAAATAGTAAGTGATCTCCCAACAACAGTAATCTTCTTCTTGTCTAGCCCCAGTGTATTTCCTTCCTCACTAATGCGCTACACTTGAGTGAGTGAGTGATGTGTGTGATAAATATAGAGGCTCACTCTCTATTTATATTCTTTCGTTAACTTGAAGTGCACTCAATCATGTCGGCCTCACTTAACAATTACTTACTAGAGCCGACATCTCTAGGAGTGTCTAATAACCCTAGTGCCCCAAAACTGTGGGGACTTTAACAATGACTTGACATGACTTGTTGACATTATTGATCCTCCCGATCGAAACATTGGGGCATGACAACATGACTCAAATACATAATAGATACATTCCAGAATAAACATCGGGTTACAATACATAAGATACATAGATGAATACATTCCGAAGTTACAAATCATCAACAGTCACTACCTTATTGAGAACTTCACCTTAGTGTACAATTCTATGGGAACTTATGCAGTTGCTTTTGTAGGTCTTTCTTGATACTAAATTCGATATTTTTGCACAAAGTGTTGATAAAATTGCCATAGTATTTCATTTTGGATCAGTAAATAAGAATTGGATTGATTATTATTTGCTTTGGATGTTAAAATATTCTTTCCTTTTTCAAGACATGGGATTTCAAACATTGGATGTTTTTGCAAACCTAGTCAATTACTTATTTAAATAGCAAGAGTAGTTGTAGAAGGCCTTTACATCTGACTATTTTTTTCAAAGATGAGAAAAGAAATTGATATTGAACTTTTTATCTATTTGTATTTGTGATTCCCTATAATTAACATTTGTATGGATTTTCCAATGTGTAACATCTGATGATAAGATGAATTTATTTTCAGTTGTTCGGAAGAAGACCCCTTTTCAAAAACACGGAGAAGAAGAAGAGGCTAAAAAGAAGGTATCCCCATATGTTGAATCTTTCAATGTTTTCAAAAACTAAAATTAAATAATTATAGTATTCTATTTTACAACCATTTAATATTTGTAACTCCCATTTATCTGGTGGTTTTAGAGAGCAGATGATGAGGGAGATCGTTTGTATGAAGAGTTCGTGAAATGTTTCAAAACAGATGATGTGCTTGGTGGGAAAGTATTTGTTAGAGGGGAAACCATTGATCAATGAGTGATTCAAAACTAGAAATGAAGATTTGTGTCAAATTTTTTGGTATACATAATTATTCTCTTTGTTGTTGATGCTCTGAATATTAAAAGGAATTTCTAATCAGTTATGTTATGGCAGGTGGATCATCCAAAGATGGGGCCTCTGTCTCAAAAAAGGGAAGTAGGTGATTATACAACCCCATATATTCATGCCATTTTATTGATGTGCTCATTCCTAATATTTTCCTCCATCAGATATTGTAATAAAGTTCTCATTGTGCTCAGGCCTTTATATTTGATTATTTTTTTCAAAGATGAGAAAAGCAATTGATATTGGAGTTTTTTTTTAGGCCTTGTAATTAACATTTATATGGCTTGTCCAATGTATAACATCTGATGATAAGATGAATTCATTTTCAGTTGTTCAGAAGAATACCCCTTTTTAAAAACATGGAGAATAAGAAGAGGCTAAGAAGAAGGTATCCCCATATGTTGAATCTTTCAATGTTTTCAAAACCTAAAATTAAACCATTATAGTATTCTATTTTAAAACCATTTAATATTTGTAACTCCCATTTACCCTGTGGTTTTAGAGAGTGGATGATGAGGTAACTCATTTGTACGAAGAGTTTGTGAAATCTTTCAAAACAGATGATGTGCTTGGTGGGAAAGGATTTGTTAGAGGGGAAACTATTGATCCCAATGAGCACTTGAAAACTAGAAATGAAGGTTTGTGTCAAATTTCTTGGTATACATAATTATTCTCTTTAATGGTGATACTCTGAATATTAAAAGGAATTTATAATCAATTCTGTTGTGGCAAGTGGATCATCCAAAGAAGGGTCCTTTGTCTCAAAAAAGGGAAGCAGGTGATTATACAACCCCATATATTCAGGCCATTTTATTGATGTGCTCATTCCTAATATTTTCCTCTATCAGATATTGTAATAAAGTGCTCATTGTGATGAACTTTATAATCATTGGTTTTAGTTAGAAGTATTTTTTAGGTTTTAAGAAAAGGTTTATTCTTGCAAAAATAGTTATCTTATTGAAAATATGACCATAATAGAAGTTTTCATGGTGTGTTATAGCCTCAAATATAAAATCCCTGGTGCACCACATCTTGAAAGAGAGCCTTGGCTTGATCCATCAAAAAAACCCCAAGTACATGACTTATCAATAGGTACTGAGTTAATTTGTCAAAGACTTTGAGAGATAGAAATAAGCTTGTAATTCCCAAATATTACCTCACTCTGAGTGCCACTTTGAAATGGAGGGATTATTTTTCCCTTCCAAAATACCTTCATTCCTATCAATCCAAATTTCAATCTATTTTCAAATTTCTTACCCCTTATTTACATTAATAAGTTTTGAGGTATGCTTCCTATCTCATAGTTCTGTCAGTAACTAAAATTATAACTTAATACAGGATATGGTTATGAAATTGAATAATTATATGACTATCCCACTATGATATTTGGATATGGCCTTACATTCATAAGACTTGTTATTTTGGCCATTCCTTTTTATATTTTCCAAAGAAAACCTTGTTGGGAAACTCAAAAGGCACTTCCCCACTTTTGTGGATGGCATCCCTATTAAAATCATTGTTGTAGACTAGTGAGCCTCACCTAAGGAAATTTGAACTTGGCACCTGCTGGCATGGAACTAGCCAAATTCCCAACATTGTTGGTGACAACTAGTTCATCTAACCCCTTGGGCTATCTGGATGTTCTTTTATGATAAGTTTAACTAGTCTGTCCCTTATATCGATATCTATAAGGTTCAGAATGTCTTACATTGCAATAGCTTATCTATATAAGAGGGGTGTTTGAAGCAAGTAAACACTATTTTTAAAAATCGTTTACATTGTGCCAAGTTGATTGTATAGAACTTGGTAGAACCAAAAGATAAAATATACTATGTTTTCTTCCATGAAATTTATTCATTTTCTTCATATGTTTTGTTGGAATATGATTTTTTGAGAAAATGTCACTTGTTGTCCTTTATTCTCTCCAATTCACTACTGAGACATTATTCTGTACATGTTTTCATTGAAATGTCAAATCAAGTTTAACCAGAGTTTTAATTTGAGAAAAAATTTACATCTCTTGGCTATATTCTCCTTTGATGTCCTTTCCTTCATGAACAGTATTTTTCCTAGCTTGGTCCTCTCCTTGGCTTTATATTTTTGTCTTATGCAACTCTTCCAATTGCTCCATTACCTCTACAAGTTTGAATTCCATATCATCTTTTCATTCTTTCAGTTTGCTTATTGATTCCCAATGCTTCTTTTACAGACTCTGGGGTCCAGTCATTCAACATGATTTGAGGATTATATTTTACTCCAATTTCTCAACAAGATGTCCTGAATATGAAATTCCAACTCTAGTGTAAATTTATAACAGGTTTTCCCCAAAGGATTCAAAGTGTTCATAATCTTGGCTCTCTTCTTCCTATTTCTCTAAGGGTTGTCTTTGAGTTGGTGTGTAAATGCCTGGAATTAAGCTTCTTGTTTCTGAAGGGTTCTTCATGCCCCACCTGATCATTTTACTTCATCTAGGAAGCAAGATATACTACAACCCAACCTTTGATCAGTCATCTATTGGGAGCTTCCTTTCTTTGATCTTAGGTGTTTGGATATGATTTTTTAGCACCGAAAAATTGTGTTAATGAACAATATTTTGTAAGGTTATCCTTCTTTTGTGCTTCATGTCAAGCTTATAATAATTAATTCAGCATAGTACTCAGGTTATATAGGATTATTGTAATATAGTTTGGGAATTGTTATGTAGTACTTCCCTCCTATCGAGAATATATGTTAGTCTTCATTGAACATCAAGTGGTTATCGTCAATGTCTTATGGTTATTCTCAATTTAATTTTTAAGTTGATTCCCACCGTGAACAAACGTTTAAAAAATGTGTGTTTCTCATCCTCTATTGCATAGCTGACACAAAATACTTTCACCGAGTATAACCAGTGCTGCATGTTTTACGTGTGACTCCCTAATAGTTACACAAGTTGGTTTTTGTATTTTTTACTTACATTTTTCATTGTTCAACTTAGCATTCTATCCAAATGGTATGGTGGAGTTGGTTCTATATTATTTTGATATAGGTAGTATTTATCTTTTCTCTCTTCTAAAGCATTCGTTGTTCTATATGATCTGTTGTTTTATCTTTCAATTTTTCTTTTTTTTTTACTGCAATGTATTCCATTAACAAATGTGATATTTTTACTAGATTAATATTTTTTTCCATTAAGATTTATGGAATGCCAACTTTGTGAGAGACCAGGCAGAGGATGATAACAACAAATTAATTGTTTCTAATAAGCCTCGCTGCCGATGTTATTAGAAGGCCTTACATTTGACCTACATGTGCTCCTTTGCATTATAATTGTTTATACACCATTTCTTCCATGGCATGTTTAGATAAATTGAGTTTCTTTTTCACTTTAAATATTCTATTAATTTTGATTTATTTTTGAAGATTGTGTTCCTGTTCTTAATGCTAATTTTTTTTTTTACAATAACGGGTATAATTTTATATTAAAAGAGGGGCGTGGAAGACCAAACATGCAAATGATACACATAATTGAGATCCAAATCAAAATTTCTCTTTTAAGCTGAGCATACAAGCATAATTCTTCCACGGCTTGTTTAAATAGTTTCAAATAAACTACTTTCCTGTATAACCTTAAAGTATAGTGTCTTACAAGCTGACCAAGTAACAAAACATAATTAAAATACATTAAAAAGATGGATTTAACTGAAACAATGGTTGTTGTGGTCTTCCTCCATGAATCGGTTCTCTTGATTGAGTCCTTGAGCACCTAGAGAATGGCATCAGAGGAAATTTCAACTCAAAATGGGCCTTTTAACTTTAACTCAAATTCCATGTCATCATGTGTTAACCAATGAAATTGATTTAAATTTGAAATACCATATAGGTCTTAAACACTTTTTTAATATAAAATTGGGGATAGGTATCATAAAAAAAATTACTTTTTATGTTTGTATTTTCGACATATCTCCCTATGTTTTTACTCAAATTTTGATTGGGAGAGCTCGTTGGATGTAGAATTAAATTCTACATCCAATGAGTACCCACTAGGCGTACTTTTGATGGACCCCGCTATCCCAAAAATAATAAATACCTAAAAAATGTGATGATGATGTCATCATCACATTTTTTCATGTACTTCTTGTTTTTGGGGTAGTTGGGTTCATTAAAAGTATGCCGAGTGGGTACTCGTTGGATGTGGAATTTAATTCCGCATCAAATGAGCTCTCCCGATCGAAATTTGGGTAAAAACACGGGGAGATATGTCTAAAATACAAACAAAAAAGTAGTTTTTTTCTTTTCTTCCTCCAAAATTAATAAATACTATTTTATCATTTTACCTATTATTTTATTAATTTTTTATAGGAGGCCCATTTTGAGTTGAAATTTCCTTTGTTGATCTATCATGGCCATGGCAGTTTGTTGCACCATTTCCTTCTCAATGCTCTTGGAACCAGTGGAAATTTGAGGCTGACCTGTAGCAGAATGAGATCCATGATCAAATATCAGAATTCAGAAGATAATTTTTCAAGTTTCTCACCATGTTCCTCTAGGTTTTTCTCCATCAACTCTATTTATTCTCTTGTTTCTCCAGATGGATACAAAGGTATTCGATATTTTGATGGATACCCCTAAGATGATTGTTCATATTCCTTAATATCTTTCTGGATTTTCCCTTCCCCTTATTTGGATTTTTCATATTCCATAATATCTTTCTTGATTTCCCCTTCCCCTTCCCTTTCAAATGGATTAGGATTTGGGATGTTGGCCATTTTCAGCAAAAAAATGGAGGAAAAACTTAAATGCATACCATAGTTTACGTAATCCTCCAACAAAATCATGGGAACAACTAAATAACACATGATGGTGTAGGTCTATTCCATGACAAACACAGTCCCCGCCCTCTAAATACATTGGAAATTCCAACAATTTCCTATCCTGATTGTGACAACCAAGCCCCAAGATTCAATCCTTTGCACCCAAATAGAACTAAGAGGATTGGATTACCTCTGTCAATCACCAGAAAGCGCATGAAATTCCTCTCCAATGGTTGTTGGAAATCAAAACTGACTGAAACCCCCTATTCATTGATGGAATGAACCTCATAAGCCTCTAAACACCCATCAATTATCCCACCTCTACAATTAACTCCATGTAGGATGTCCACAAAAAAATATACCCTATGAGCTTCAAGCAAAGGATGGAGGGATCCTATGGCACAAGGGAGTGTCATGGCCCCCTTGTGTGTCTTTAAATAATACTTGCATGCCTTTATTCAATCTGGTAGAAACAAGTGGATCATGTTGCTCCTAATAGAAAGTGATTTGATAATGGATTGATAATCTTCTTAGTGTTAATTTCTCTCATTAACAAACTAAGGGGAGCCACTTCCTTTCAATTGGGTTTACATTTTAACCAATCCCCCCTTGTTGAGAAAAAAAATTTCATTGGCTTGGTGATTGATAGAGGATTTATTGGCCCACTTGACATGGAATACTTTGATCTCGTCCGGAATTTGAATAGTTTCACCATTGAAATAAGGATGAACCAACTGCCTAGCAAGAAATCACAGTAGCATAGAAATAATGACAAACAATATTTATGTATTCGATATATTTGTGAAGAAAACCATCTTATACAATAGATAACTGTAACGATAAACTAACCATATCTTATTGCACCATTATCCTTGTTCTTTCCATCTTAAGCCCACTACACAAAAAATAAAATTCTATCCAACATTTTTGTCATAAAACAACATAATATTCAAGTCTACAAAGCTCCAAAATGCATTTTTTTTGGTTACTTTGTGTGATGTAAAGTGGCATGATCATAAACAAGCAAACTAAGTGTCTTCCTGGGTGGCATAATATTCTTCTTTTTAAATTCCAACTTGAGGTCAATTAGATCTATAATTATATGTTAAGAGTCTAAATGTGAATTTTTTAACATACATCTACATTATATTGATTACATCATACGATTTGAAGTGGTTAGCATATATCTGAAGAAGGTCAAAGCCATACGATTTGAAGTGGTTAGCATATATCTAAATATGGTCAGAGTTGTTCAGACTACTTTCTTAGGTCTCTCGATTCAAAAACAATGTTGGGATTATTAGTATTTTCTTAGAGTTACAAATGATTCAATGTTGGTGTTAATATTTCCCCTTTCCCCAATTCTTAAAGGGTTCTAGCTCAATGGTAGAGCGCTTTCTTTACAAGCAGGAGGTTGAAGGTTTGATTCCTTCATGCCCTAATGATATTGCAATATTGATGTTTTAAATAAAATATATTTTATTATGATTTATTATGGCTACGAGGGGTGTTCTAACCTAACTTCATATGTCACTACGAGGGGTGTTCTAACCTAAATTCATATGTCACTACGAGGGGGGTTCAAAACCCCCTTGTAAGTTTATATAAGGGGGATTCATAATCTCCCCCAAAGGTTTGTAATGCGTTTTAGGGGGGGGTTTGAGCTGCCTCCATAAGTACCTATGAGGGGGGTTTATAACCTCTCTCAAATATTTGTAATGGGTTTTAGGGGGGGGTTTGAGCTGCCTCCATAAGTACCTATGAGGGGGGTTTATAACCTCTCTCAAATATTTGTAATGGGTTTTAGGGGGGGGTTTGAACCGCCTCTGTAGGTACCTACGAGGGGGGTTTGAAACCGCTTATGTAGGTACCTACAAGGGGGGTTTGTAACCGCCCCCAAATGTTTTTAATAAGGGATTTTGGCAGGCATTTGGAACCACCAAGGGGGGTTTATAATCACCCTTAAAAGTGAATTTTTTTTGGGGGGGGTTCTAAACCCCACCCCCCGAAAAAAGTGACTTTTGGTTGGTGGGGGGGGGGGGGGGGGGGGGTTGACTTTTGGGGGCAGTTTTTATCTCTTTTAGAACTGCCCCTAAAATTCAAAACTTTTAGGGTCGGTGCTATTAAGGGCAGTTTTGTAAAGACCTCCTCCAAAGCCAAAAGTGAATTTTGGAGGTAGAAGACAACCGCCCCTAAAAGTCAAATTTGTTGTAGTGCTCTCTCTTGTGATCTAGGTTTTCCAAATATTCACTCCATAGAAACTTAGCATTATAATGATTTTGGTTATGCTTGACATCAATGACAATTTAATCAACATTCTTTTGTCTTTTATTATTCCTTTGTCATTACTAAAATCCTTTGACATCAATGACAACCATAATCAACACTTGGCTATCTCCCAACATGCATACAATTATTGAGAAAGTATTGGTTCAATCAATCATTGAGCCACCATTTTATAATAGATCCTAGATTTGTACCATATGACAATCAAAATTATAGAGTTTTAAATTCATTTTCGTCATGTCCACATCCATCAATCTAAACAACTGAGGGAGACATGAACAAATTACGGGATTTTAAATTTTTCCTCAAGGTCATACTACGAATTCATAACATTTAAAATGTGTGCTTATAAATAAATTAAAATACACAATAGAAATAAACTCTACCCACACACATCTAACATGCATATTCCAACATAATCATCACAAGGATCAATTAAAAACATTGTGTATTCAAATACAAGCGAATATTTATCTGTAAATAAAGAAGACCGAAGCAACTGGTTGTGTAAGAGATATTTTCTACCTAATGTAGGAACTCTATTGTTAGTTTTTCTAATCTTATTCAAATTGATTATGATCTTTATCTAAAATAATAACAAGTACAACAAGATGCATAAGATAGAGCACATACAAAAGACACAAATATTTTCCACGGGGAAACCATAAAGGAGAAAACCCCACAGACTTCTTCATAATATTTCCATCACTAAGACAATATCACAAGATGGAAAAACCCAAGAATAATAATTATTCTCTAGCTCTCTCTCTTTCCTCCTTGTCCTCTCTATCCTAATGTGCACTTAAGAGAGTGTGTGTGTGTCTAAATGAGGGAGGGTGCCTACCTATTTATACACATCAAGAAACTGACCTAATAAATTCTCTAAGCAGACCTCCTACCCTAACAAGGCCAACTTCACCTAGGGATACTCAAAAATACATTTTATTATATTCAACTTGGGGACTATTTCCCCGAATTACAATAGAGGGCTTACCTCAATGAACATATACAATAATAACGTCCCGAAAGGAGGGAACACATCTCCGATGGGGGTACAACAATATACAATGATAATATACATTGAAATATCTTATGAATATACAAATACAACAACACTCCCTCTTGACTAGGAAGATATTCTCTCATCAAAATCATCAACACATCTAATCACATCATCATCATTGAGTCATCATTGGTGTCGCTGTCGTAGTCCTCATCTTGTTGATCATTGAATAGTAATATATGTTGGATATATCCCTCATAGGAAGTTTCTACATATACAACCATGTTTCATGTTGGGTGTAGGCCTATTCCTCATCTAGGCATTCATCATATCCATGAACAATCCATCATGTAGGTACAACCTAGGACCATACATTACATTTCCACTGCAATCACCTTTTTCTCCTACCGTCATCTCATCGTATATGAATAATCGAATCATCACACATGGAGCACATCCCAAATGCATACCACATGCGTTCTACCAACATAGGATCATTCTAGGACTCATTGCCTCTCAAGACAACCTACATCTACTACTATGTGAGAATTTCCTAGGAGCACACCAAGTTCATTATGTCTCTCCATGGTCAACCCGTGTTATACTAACATAGGAGCATTCCAAGACTCTTTACATCTCAATGACAACTTGCATATACCACTATGCGAGAATCTCCTAGGTGCACACCAAGTGCCTTATTACTTCTCATAATCTAAAACATAGGAACACATAAGGACTTATTGCATCCAAGGACAACCTATATACCATGCCAGGGCTCATTACATCCAAGGAAAACCTCAAGGACTCATTAAATCTAAGGAAAACTCGGAATACCACGGCAGGACTGATTACATCGAAAGACAACATTCCATAACTCATTGCATCCAAGGATAACATGTGTACTACGCTAAGACTCATTACACCCGAGGACAACATAATAGGATTGATTACCTCCTAGGACAACCTTCATACTAGGTCAAGACTGATTACATCTGGGGAATACTTGTATATTTTCCCATGTGAGATCTTGTTCTAGTGCATCTGCATCTTTCGGTCTTCTTGTCATGTCTAGCATGGGATCATGCCAAGACTGATTACTTCTAAGAATAACCTATGTCTACCACCATGCAAGAGATTGTCACTCTCTCTTTCTCAGGACCTAAATATAGATAACACTAAGTCTCTCTTTGAAGAACTCAAACTTCACTCTAGGTAGTGGCTTGGTCAACACATTAGCTATATACTCATCCATCACCATGTACTAGATATTTATTGCTCCTCTCTGTACCATATCCCAGATATAGTGATACTTGTTCTTGTTGATGTATTTGTAACTTCAGAATGTATTCACTTGTATATCTTATATTTTATTTCATTGTACCCCAATGTTCCTCCGATCAAGAGAGTCATTAATATAATAAATTCATGTAAAGTCATTGAGGTTAACCCTCCATTGTAAGTTGGGGAAATAGTCCCCACAATTGAGTTGAGGTTAACCCTTCATTGTAAGTCAGGAAAATAGTCCCCATAGTTGAGGGGTATTAGGGTTATTATACTCCCCTAGAGAATTTAGCCTCAGTGAGTAATTATCAAGTGGAAAACTAGTATAAATAGAGAGTGAGACTCTCTATTTGACACACACACTCACTCAACTGTAGTGCATGAGTGAGAGAAGAGGAGTTGGAATAAGTGAGAGAGAGAATAGCTGTCGGAGATAATATTTGTGTTTTTGGGGTTTACTTTTGCTATTGGTGCTCATTCTATCTCTGAGGAAGTTGCGAGGTTTTCTCCTTTATGGTTTCCCCGATGAAAACTCTTTGTGTCTCTTGTCTCTTGCAATTATTTCTCTACATGTTATTCTCTCAGATAAGATCCTAGATCATATTGATTAAATGATAAAAATATAACATGGTATCAGAGCTAACCTAAGAAGAAGACATTGTGCAGCTATAGAAGCCGGGGCTTCTTACTTTATGGGTCTCTCTCCACATATCATCAGAAAAATGAGGCTAGGATAACTCTCCATTGAAAGGCGCATCTTTCTGACGAAGCATAATTTGATTTCGGGCATTTTTCAATTTTTGACCTATCACTGCTGTGGGAAATTAGGGATTTTCACAGTAGAGGGATTTTTGAGTGAGCCCAGAATATGATTTCTCTCCTCCTCAAAATCTAAATTTAGAGACCAATATCGAAATTTTTGGTTGGGTAAAACTCCAGGAAATTCAAACCCTAATTTGACCTCAGACCAGAAAACCCTAAAAGACTAAAACTAGTCATTTTGGTTCATTCTCTATATATTGATATTAGAGAAGGCTCAGGAGCCAAAATTTTGACAGGACAAATATAAATTCCTGATGTACCCTATCTAAAATCTTCAGCCTCAGATTCTCTATATTATGGGAGATGTGGTTACTCCAAATCAGGGTTCCAACCTCTCCTGGGATTCATCCCTAAACGGGATACCTAGGTAAAATTGCTATATCTCGGGCTACGAAGGTCCAAATTAAATTCAGCAATATGTTCTAGACAGGGCACAAAAATTAATTTTTTTGGTAAGAGTTTCATACCTCGAAGGTGAAACGGTGACACATCGAAGTCTGTACAAGTTCACTATGCTGAACAGTCCTGAAATAAGTCACCTTGGGAAAAATATCATAAGTCCCAATTGGTGAAACCAATTTTGTGCAAACCTACGGTATTAGAAAGAGGATAGACTAGGATACCTCAGTGCGACATTTTAGACACATAGGAGTAGTACTTTGAGATATATTGCAGAAACAATATCAAGAAATTCTACATAACAAATTGAAGAAAACTAGGACATCAGATATTTTGCAGCTCTGATCACAGTTTTGGAAAATGAGTATGTTGCTCAACTCATATTCAGGAGGCACATCTTTCTATCCAATAAGATCTGAAATATTCCAAGTTTTGAAAATTAAGGTTTCTATGAAAAACCCTAGATCAACTAGATCCAGAACTAGGATGGACACCTCAAATCGGTAAGATCTAATCTTTTGCTATTTACATTTGAGGTTTGTTACCACCTAAGTTGTACATAGTGGTTTTTATCAAGTGGTCCCGGTGAACCGGACAGGGCTAACTTGTTTGGACTTCAAAAAGACCTTTGGACGTAATTCTGGGAAGTGCTTGTTGTACTATATCACATGTTCATACCCCATGAGGGAATTGTAATAAATTTTCTAGCATGATAGTGTCTGTAAAAGACTCGGTCTCTTAGACTTTATTTGTCAATCCAATCAGCCCAGGGTGTTTTTTCCCTTGGTTATTATTGGTTGTTGAACAAACGACTGATAATTTTTGAGTTTTTCACTCCATACCTCCAAAGTTGGGGTGGTCGGCTTAGCATTTAGGCCTATTGAGGTTATTAGATTCTATGTGTCAATGTATAAACATTCTAGACATCATTTTTGAGTCATATGAACATGTCTAATTCCCCCTAGGTGTTTTTCAATTTTTCAATTTTTTAGTTTTTTCAGTGTTTTTTATTAAAATT
>LPNX010392674.1:832984-846875 GCA_001517045.1 Pseudotsuga menziesii | reverse complement strand
GAACGAAAACTAACTCTAGCTAGATTTCCAAAATGGGGCATTTTGATTGATGACAATGTGGTTGTGCTAAATGAAAAAATACATTATGAAAGGTAACACATAATAGATTTCACTCATTGTGTAACGATTTAAGGTTGAAAGATAACTCCAGCTATATTTTCATCATGGTGTAATGAGACAATGTGGCATTGTTAGATTAAAAACTACTTTATGAAAGCTAACAAACATTAGCCTTTACTCACTATGCAATGTTTTAAGAACGAAATCTAGCCCCAACTAGATTTTTATCATGGTGCATTGTGATTTATGACAATGTGACTTTGTTAGATAGAAAACTACATTATGAAAGCTTACACACATTAGATTTCACTCACCGTGCAACGATTTAAGGATGAAATCTAACTTCAACTAGATTTCCAACACAATGCAATATGATTGATGACAATGGGGTTGTATTACATGAAAAACTACCTTATGAAAGCTAATACACATTAGCTATAACTCATCCTGCCATGTTAAAAAAAAATCTAATTCCAGCTAGATTTCCATCATGGTGTAATGAGCTAACACACATAAGCTTTCCCTTATAGTGCCATGTTGTTAGAAGGAAAACTAGCTCTAGCTAGATTTTCATCATAATGTATTGTATGTGATAACAATGTGGCTGTGTTAGATGGAAAACTACCTTATGAAAGCTAACATACATTAGTTTACTCACCGTGCAATGTTTTAAGAAGGAAAACTAACTCTAGCTAGATTTTCATCTTGGTGCATTGTGATTGATGACAATGTGGTTGTGCTAGATGGAAAACTACATTATGAATGCTAACACACATTAGATTTCTCTCACTGTGCAATGATTTAAGGATGAAAGTTAACTCCAGCTAGATTTCCAACACGGTGCAATGTGTTTGATGACAATGTGGTTGTGTTACATGGAAAACTACCTTATGAAAGATAACACATATTAAATTTCACTCATCGTGCCATGTTGTTAAAAGAAAATCTAACTCCAACTAGATTTCCATCATTGTGTAATGTATTTGATGACAATGTGGTTGTGTTAGATGAAAAGCTACTTAATGCAAGCTAACATATATTATCTTTACTCACCATGCAATGTTTTAAAACCGAAAGCTAACTCTAGCTACATTTTAATCATGGTGCATTATGATTGATGACAATATGATTGTGCTAGATGAAAAACTACATTATGAAAGCTAACACAGATTACGTTTCACTCATCGTGCAATGATTTAAGGACAAAAGGTAACTTTAGCTATAATTCCATCACGGAGCAATGAGATCCATGACAATGTGGTTGTGTTAGATGTAAAACTACCCTATGGAAGCTAACACACACTAGCTTTCACTCATTGTGCCATGTTATTAGAAGGAAAGATAAATCCAGGTAGATTTGCATCATGATGTAATGTATTTGATGACAATGTGGCTGTGTTAGATGAAAAACTACCTTACTAAAGTTAATGCACATTAGCTATTACTCACCGTGCAACGTTTAAGAACAAAAGCTAACTTTAGTAAGATTTTCAACATAGTGCATTTTGATTGATGACAATTTGGCTGTGTTATTTGGAAAACCACATTATGAAATCAAACACACATTATATTTCATTCAGTGTGCAACAATTCAAGGTCTAAAGCTAACTCCAACTAGATTTCCATCACGGTGCAATGTGACAATGTGATTGTGTTAGATAGAAAACTAATCCGGCTATGTTGTTAGGAGCAAAGCTAACTCCAACTAGATTTTCATCATGGTGTAATGTATTTGATGACATTGTGGTTGTGTTAGATGAAAAACTAACTTATGAAAGCTAACAACAACTATATTTCCATCATGGTGCATTGTGATTGATGACAACCTGGTTGTGTTACATGGAAACTACATTATGAAAGCTAACACATTAGATTTCAATCATCGTGCAATGATTTAAGGACTAAAGCTAACTTCAGCTAGATTTTTGTCATAGTGTTATTTATTTGATGACAATGTGACTCTTTTAGATAGAAAACTACCTTATGAATTCTAACACACATTAAATTTCACTCATCGTGCAATGTTTTAAAAATAAAAGCTAACACTAACTAGATTTCCATCTTGGTGCAATGAGCTAACGCACATTAGCTTTCATTCACCGTACAATGCTTTAAGAATGAAAGCTAACACATTGTTAAAAGGAAAGCTAATTATAGCTATATTTTCATCATCGTGTTATGTATTTGATGACAATGTGATTGTTTTAGATAGAAAACTACATTTCAAAAACTAACACACATGAACTTTCACTCAACCGTGCAATGTTTTAAGAACAAAATCTAACTCTAGCTAGCTTTCCATCACGGTGCAATGAACTAACACACATTAGCTTTCACTCATCATGCCATGTTGTTAGAATGAAATCTAACTCCAGCTAGATTTTCATCATGGTGTAATGTATTTGAGGACAATATGACCGTGTTAGATGGAAAACTAATTTATGATAGCTAACACACATTATCTTTTACTCATTGTGCAATGTCTTAAGAACAAAAGCTAACTCCAACTAGATTTCCATCATGGTGAATTGTGATTGATGACAATGTGCTTGTGCTAGATGAAAAACTACATTATGAAAGCTAACACATATTAGATTTCACTCACTGTGCAATGAGTTAAGGACGAAAGCTAATTCCAACTAGATATCCATTGTGGTACAATGTGATTGATGACAATGTGGTTGTGGTAAATGAAAAACTACCTTATGAAAGCTAACGCACATTAGCTTTCTTTTATCATGACATGTTGTTAAAATGAAAGATAACTCCAGCTATATTTCCATCATGGTGTGATATATTTGATGACAATGTGGTTGTTTTAGATAGAAAGCTACCTTATGAAAACTAACACACATCATCTTTTACTCATCGTGCAATGTTTTAAGAACGAAATCCAACTCCAGCTACATTTCCATCATGGTGCAATGTGATTGATGACAATGTGGTTGTGTTAGATTTAAAAATGCATTATGAAAAACTAACACACATTACCTTTTACTCACGGTGCAATGTTTTAAGAACGAAATCCAACTCCAGCTACATTTCCATCATGGTGCAATGTGATTGATGACAATGTGGTTGTGTTAGATTTAAAAATGCATTATGAAAAACTAACACACATTACCTTTTACTCACGGTGCAATGTTTTAAGAATGAAAGTTATCTGTAACTACATTTCCATCATGGTGCTATGTAATTGATGACAATATGGTTGTGTTAGATGAAAAAATAATTGATGACAATGTGGTTGTGTTAGATGAAAAACTACCTTATGAAAAGTAACACACTTTAGTTTTCACTAACCGTGCAATGTTTTAAGAACGAAAACTAACTCCAGCTAGATTTCCATCGTAGTACAATGTGATTGATGACAATGTAGTTGTGTTAGATGGAAAACTTCCTTATGAAAGCAATCGGATGTTAGGTTTCACTTACCATGCCATGTTGTTAGAATGAAGCTAACTCCATTATATTTTCATTATGGTGTAACGTATTTGATAAAAATGTGGTTGTGTTAGATAGAAAACTACCATATTAAAACGAACACAAATTAGCTTTTAGTCACCATGCAATGTTTTATGAATGAAAGCTAACTACAGTTAGATATCCATCATGGTGTAATGTGATTGATGATAGTGTGATTTTGTTAAATGAAAAACTACATTATGAAAACTAACACATCTAGATTTCCATCATGGTGTAATGTGATTGATGACAATGTGATTTTGTTAGATGAAAAAATACATTATGAAAACTAACACAGCTAGATTTCCATCATGGTGTAATATGATTGATGGCAATGTGATTTTGTTAGATGAAAAACTACATTATTAAAACTAACACACATTAACTTTCATTCAACGTGCAACATTTTAAGAACGGAAGCTAACTCTAGCTAGATTCCCAGCACATTCATACACATACATCAATAATATAAGTCCCATGTCCAAAGTCAAATAGGAATTTGGTGGTTTTATTGGAGTTGATATCTATCATTCTCTAATAATTCTTGGATCCCTTATTGTTATCTCTTCATATATATTTTGTGTAATTTATATGTAAATTCATTTTTGCTAGCGTGCACAAGATGTAGGGGAACAATGTTTCGTGGCATACAAAAGGGCTACCATATTGTTTTGAATTATTGCAACTATATTACTTTTTTGAACATACACTTCATATGGCTTAACCGTACTTGCAAACTACAATTCAAATGTGTTACAGAAATTGGGAGGAGTTACAATGGAAAATATAATTTTGACAAGAGGAGACTATGTTGACCTCCTAATTAATGGTCAAGTTGTTGGACTAGGAAGGGTTGAATCTACAAAGACTACAACTCATTATGGTGGACAAAGGCTTAATGTAGGATATGCTATGGTTTTGATAATGGATGTCATTGAACCACATTTGAATGTGGAAGATGTTGATGAAGGGGACTTACATCCATGGAAGATCATATATTTGAGGCACAACAAAGGTAAATTAAAATCTTGAAGCACATGTTAAGTGTTTTTGATAGTACATTGCTTGTTTTTTTTGAGAAAATACTAAGTTGTTTAATTTGCTGTGTAGGTGCAAATGTCTCTTCTGCATTTTCTATTGGAGACAAGGTAGATCTTTTGCAATGTGGATTGAAATTGGGTGAAGGCTCCATATTCAATATAGAGATTGGTCATAAGGTGCATGGTAGGATGGTGAAAAAGGGATCCATAGTGGTTAACATTGAGAAAGTGTTAAAACATGATGCTCTTTTGCCACATCCAATAGGATTTGAGAATACACTAGGGGGTGCATTGGGATCTTATGATATTTGGCCAGAATCAGATTTGGAACCTCATTGTCAAGATCATCCAGTAAATACTCCCCAAGATAGGATTACATTCACATGTAAAAAGGTTTCTCTTACACATGAATGCACAGGAACAATCATGCACATTGCCAAAGGGATCATAGTTAATGTCCGTGAGGATGACATGGTTGAGGGTGAAATGTTAGGTGAAAAGGAATTCGGTGTTTTTGTGGAAGACATAGATAGAAATTGTGAAAGATGTAGGATTGGGGACAAGTCTATACATTGTTTGGTTAGATGGCCAATAAATAAGTTGGTGGACACTGAAGGTGAGATTTTAAGGGTGAGTGAAAATTTCAAGGAGGCACCCAAGGAAATGGCGGTATGGGATCTTATAGAGGACACAAGTCCCTTAAACACATGGGATGATGATCTTTATAATGAAAAAGACCCAGACTCAATTGATATGCATGCAATGAGGCCATATAAAAGGATTAAATGAGTTGTGGCTACAAAAAAAGTTGGAAACTTTCAAATACAAAGAGATGAAGAGAAAGAAATCTGACTTTTGGCTGCGGATGAATGTTGCAAACAAGATTGTCTTCAACATGTGGATAGGAAATCCATTGCAACTACTAGAAGGGGTATGAAACTCTTTAAAAAAATGACATTAGGGAGTTTGTCTTGAATTCACTTTTTTCCAACACAATCATGTCAAAGAGCCATGGCCATGGCCTACCTCCTACTATTAGGAAAGTAAAGGACATGAGGTTTAATGGAGATATTATTTGTAAGAAAGCATGGTACAAGATACATAATATTCCTCAAAGCACCTTCTATACTTACCAACATAATTTCCAACAAGGACATGTCAAAGGAATTCATGGTAACACCAACAAATGCAAACCACGTGCACATACTGTGGCAGACATCGAAATATTGCACAAAATTGTAATGGATAATTCATACTTTTCACCAAACCAAACACAACAAGTTGAAGAATATGGAACATCTGCTCCTTTAAGATTTCTTCCATCAACGTACACCCCAAGTTCTTTGTTAAAAGAGATCAAAAAGGCTCTTCAAGAGCTAAATTTTCCATCAATATCACAACCAACAATGAGCAAGATTTGGAATACTCATTTTCTAGATGTGGCATTCTTAAAGAACACTAACTTCAGTAAATGTAGTGAATGTATCGTGTTGAAAGCACAGATGAAGACAATGACTACAAAAGAGCTGGAAGAAAAGGCACGAGCTAGACTGAAGAAACATAACAAGATTGTTATGTGTGGAAGATACTACTACTATGCCCACATAATTATGTCAGAGCGGTATCCAAAGGAATACTTGAGCATTTTCCATGATAAAATGGACAAAAAAAAGACTTCAATCCCAATATTACGTGTCAAATCAAAATCTGTTGCATGAACAAACTTGGGTTTGTCGTTGACAGGTATGCTAACACATGGGCATAGACAGGAGGTTTTGGTCATTTTTCCCTACCATTTGTACACATGGGATCACAATTTACCATTAAATCTCTTGCAAAGTGCTTGAGGGACCTTGAAGACCCACACCTTGATATGTATGGTGATTTGCTTGATGAGAGTGGAAGTTCAAGAAACACACTTTCAAATGCATTACTTCAAAACTCTATTTACTCAAAATGAAGAGTGTACAAGGATGCTTTCCTATCTTTAAATGGAAGCTCAACAAATCAAAATATTGATTTTAAACCTCTTCCTCCACATTTGTTGTTATAGTTGGACAATGCATCCAGTGATAATAAGAATCGTTATGTTTTCATGTTTCTATCACTATTAACTGCACTTGGTGTCTTCATCACTATTGAGGTTGGGTTCTTGCTTGTGGGGCACACCCATGAAGACATAGATGGAGCCTACAGAAGAATTTCTTCCAACTTGAAAAGTAAAGATATATATTCTTTACCTGAGATGATGGATACATATCACACAATAGAAGAAAAATGGGTGTTTCCACCTAAACTTATTGACAAAGTGTATGAATTCAAAATTTTTCTTAATGGGTACATCAAGGAGGGAAAAAATGCACTAGTTGGACATCTTAATGTCCAGTACTTCCAATTCCTTGTAGTCAATGATGTTCCAGTTATGAGGTATAAATAATCCATCAGAGACATTGAGTGGTCAAAACCAGTGGAGTTGTGGAATATAGATGATGAAGGCTAACCTATATTTCCCACAGGGAAGCCATATTTCTTACATCCCAAAGACAATGATGCATATTTAAAATAACTAAAGGAAGGAATAACATCATACATAAAAATGTGGAAAGAGACTATTGGCAATGGGAATTCACCAATTGTTACAGAGGAATGGAATGAAAAACTAGATTATTGGAAAAGAGTTCTTGATGCATTAGATGGAATCTACAATGACCATACACCCTTGGATGAAAGTGATTCTTATTTTGATGATTTTTGGCCAAAGACGAGGCAAAATGTTAACGTTGATGGTAATGCACTCCATGAAATATCAAGTATTATGGATGGGGATTTTGATAATGTGACAAATGAACCAGTATATGTTGGACCCAAGTGCAACAAGCCAAAGCCAACATTCGATCCTATAATTAACGTTGAGAAAGGAAAGATGTTGCTTGTTAGATCAGGAAATGAGGATGAACGAGAGATGATTTGGATGGAAAAAGCCACCTCAAATATCCTCCAGGATGATGACAATGAGATCCTTCATGTAAAGATTGATTGGTGGCAGCCTAGGTCAGGGAAATACAAGGGAAAAGTTTTAGAACAATATTGGGTACCAAATCCTGATGACACAGAACTTGGATCTATTCCAATTAATACCATAGTTTGGGCATGGATGCCAAAGAAAGAAGATTGCAAGAAGACAAAGATAAATAAATGTGGTGTACAAGTTGTACTTGATCTGCTTGAGCAGATATAAGGAGATTAGGTGGAGATGATACATGAATTTAACTTTTCTTTTTGAATGACTTTTAGTATACATGAAGAAACATTTTTCAATGTTTGTACTATAATAAATAATCTTCAAGATACTTTTTGAGGAATTTTATATTATTTACTGCATATATGAAATTTCACTTCAAGTTCAATGTTAATTTATGTGATGATACTTTATGCGAATTAGATAATACCATTCAAATTTTAACTTTTCAATTTGTCTTTTAGATCAACACAACATCTCACTATATCAAATGTGCATAATTATATTCATTAATGCATGTACAAAATCCTTTCCTTATTTATTATTAGCTTTTGCTCACTCTCTTCAATACTACTTTGAGCTTTTCATTTTGTTCCCCTGATGATTGGTGGAGTGTCCACTTGAAACGTAGGGACGTTTCAATACACACAATTTAATTCCATAAACTCTCTTTGTCATTATGATTAACTATAGAAATCTTCATCCTGAAGCTATACTTGATATGCTTGAGAAAATATAAGGATATTAGGTGGAGATGATTCATGACTGTAATTTTTCTTTTTGAATGACCAATTAATATACATGAAGAAAAAGTTGTCAATGTTTGTAGTATATCAAATATTCTCTTCAAGCTACCTTTTGAGGAATTTTATATTATTTGCTACATATATGAAAATTTTGGTTCAACTTCAATGTCAATTCATGTGATGATACTTTATGTGAATGCACCTTAAAATATCTTATAGAATTGCTTTCTGAATAAATGTAAGGCACTTGCAATAAGGTTTGAAGTGAGTTTTTCCTATTATTCGTTATTATAGTTGATATAAATTTAATTGTACTACTATGTTGCATTCAAATTCATAATTATATTTTCTCGTGTAGACTTTAAAGTGGTGCCAAATTTGTACTAGTATATTAACTTATACTCAGTAAATACAGTACTAACATTTTGAGCGTGCAGGTTTTATCAGTTTGTCATCATTGTGATTGATTTTCTGGATTAAACTATGTGAACGTTTTTTAGACCAACGTTTTGAGTGGACACTCCACCCATGTTTGTTACAGAAACCATGAAAAATTCATTGTGGACTGAAAATATTTCACATAGCTTAATCCAGAAAATCAATCATTAAGTGATAACATCATGTTAGCTTTAATTCAGGTTAGACATTATCATCAAATACATTGCATCATAAAGACAATTTAATCCATCTAATATTTAATGCTGATCGTAATGCACTGCATGTAATATAAGTATTATGGATGGAGAATTTGATAATGTGATGGATGAACTGGTATATGTTGGACCCAGGTGCAACAAGCTAAAGCCAAGATTCAATCCTATGATTGAATTTGAGAAAGTAAAGGTGTTGGTAGTTAGATCATTAACTAAGGATGAAGGAGAGACGATTTGGATGGAAAAAACCACCTCATATTTCTTCCAGAATGATGAAAGTGAGACTCTTCATGTAAAGGTTGATTAATGGAAGCCTAGTTCAGGGAAATACAAAGGAAAATTTTAGAACAATATTGGGTACCAAACCTTGATGACACATGACTTGGATCTATTCCAGTTAATACCATAGTTTGGGCATGGATGCAAAAGAAAGAAGATTGCAGGAAGACCACGATAAATAAATGTGGTGTACAAGTTGTAATTGATTTGCTTGACTGAATATAAGGAGATTATGTGGAGATGATTCATGAATGTAATTTTTTCTTTGAACTAGTTATTAATATACAAGAAGAAACACTTTTAAATGTTTGTTGTATATCAAATATTCTCTTCAAGCCTTTTTTTGAGGAATTTTATATTATTTACTAATATGAAAGTTTTGGTTCAACTTCTATGTTAATTCATTTGATGGTACTTTATGTGAATTAGATAACACCATTCAATTTTTAACTTTTCAATTTGTTTTTTACATAAACTCAACATGTCACTATATCAAATCTGCATAATCATATTCAATAATGAACCTTAAAACATCTTCTACACTTCCTCTCTGAATAAAACATCATTTTGCTTGATCACAGAGGATTAGAAATGTGTAATCCAGGTGTTAACACAGCCCCTCTCCCCTCATGTTATAAAGGGTGCTAGCTTAATGGAAGAGCACATGCATTCCAAGCAGGACGATGGTGGTTCGATTCCTCCATCCCCTAACATAAATTAATACATGATTTAAATCTTATTGATAATATAAATATTGTAAGATATCTATGTTTTCAATAAAAATATGCTCTTTTCAATTGAACACATTGTTCAAATACTTCATAAATAAATAATGAACACTTGCAATAATTAGTTAAGATGGTTTTCCCCCTTTCCTCTTGTATATTAAAAAAATCAAACTCTACTGCACTAATGCTATGCTAGTTCATAATTAATTTTGATTGTTAAAATAAATAATATTAATAAATAAGGGAGGCTTTACTAACATCAATATCATTAAATAAATTTATAGGTAATAAATTTCTCACGTTAATCTATAATTCATAAAGTAAACATTCATCAACTTAGTTTTTAATACACTACCACTACCACTACCAACAACAATAAAAATTATTATGTTGCTATTTTAATTCATAATTTATTTTAATCATTACAAGGGTAAAACTTAGACTTTAAAGTCATAAAATATTTTCCTGTTTTGATTATAAGTAGTGCGAACTTCCAAAAATAAAACAACATACTCAACAAAGACACAAATAATTACTACGACAATATGTCTAATTGTTGTAGTAACAAATATAATGTTGGTATTATGTCATAAAATAATTTAATCAAATTAACATTAAATACAAACTATAAATAATACTACTAGACATTATGTAAGGATTCAAAGTCTACGACTTTCCTCATTTTGAAAGAACTCAATCTAGCGGAAGTTCTAAATTCTAGATCCACTAAATAATTACAAATTTAATGAAATATGTGTTATATGGATTTAACATAAAATACATGATAATAAATTTTACTATGTGAACCATAAAAATTTAGTATGAATCCTAGCATATAGTTTATGGGTTGAACCCTTACGAAGTAATGACAAGGAACCATACACAAAACTTTAGGGGTGTTTGTTACCAAAGAACATAAACCTTTTTTTTAACTATTTTAAAAAAATAATAAGGTGGGAACACAGTTATGGACATCGAGATGGTACTATCATATAAATTGCCACATAAAGGGTTTAAAGGACAAAGAGGTTTTTTTATTAAGTTGAGAGCAATAGTGAACATACTTAAGAGATCATAATATAGACTTATGGTGACAATAGTGTAAAGAGAAAAAAAAATACTTGTCCAAAATTTTAAGTGTATTACAAATACATTAAATAGACATAATAAAAATCATAATGTTATTTCAAAATAGAATTGTAATTGATAATTATAAAAAAAATGGTTCCTATAATATTATTGGAAAGATTTTTGAGCACATGAACAAGATTTTAAAGTAAACCAAGTATTGTCTTTCTTAAGATCTGATAGACCAATCATCATCATCATCATAATGGAAGACTATATATGTTTTGAAATTTGTTTTTATGAAAAATGAGAGAGAGAAAACTAATAATTCATTTGAAGTTGCTTATATTGTTCATCCTAATTAGTTTTTTCAAACTCCTACACTAAGGGGAGTTTGTTTGTTTATAGTGGACTAGGTACACTTATTATTTTGGCCTCCCTCACATTTCATATAAATAAATGGAGGTTATATTCCTTTGTATCATTCATTCTTTTTCACTCATGTATTCACATATGCAAGTGTTAAATATATGATAGCCACCATGAACTAGACTCTTTATACTTCTTCTTCAATGTGTTTTATCTCGATCTTAATCACCATTGTCCTATTGTACAAAAACATTCTTATGAAACAATTAGCAAGCTATGTCAAAATACATTTGTTGGAAAGTGGCCGTGCACATAACCCCAACACACACACACACACATGTAACAATGAAATTGACCCCATGCAGTTAACCTATGCACCTAAACCATGCACATAACACATGTCGTTGTCCTATGAACTTAATCCATATGCATAATTGACACAAAATCCTTGCCATGTGGCCCTTCAACACTACAAGCATACGATAATGAGTAAGTCCTTTGTTTATGGCCTCAAACAATTTATTAACAGGAAACACATTATGGTGCAAATATCCATCATAACAACCAACTTGGATGCAAAACGCGGTTGTCATGAATGAAGAATTGGAATCCACCCTCTTTATCACTAAAAAGGAATCAATGCTTCTCTAATAGGCATGATTTTATCTCTTGATTGAAGAGAGGGGAAGAGTAATTGTAAATAGATTGGATATGAAGTATCAGATTGATGAATGAATTTCCTCCGAAGAAGAGCTTTCTTTTACTATACCCATGGCAATGGCATCAAGAATGGTGTTGATTCGATGGAAAAATGTTTGGATATTACTTCTTCTAATATATTGCTTGTCATTGAAACCATCCAAATAAGATGCTTAATAGTTGTATGTGTAATAGATTAAGATGTTTAAGCGAACATACTCATCACTATTTAATATTGAATTCCCCAAAATTGTATTGTAATCCTTTAACATTGTATATTTATTGTAATATTTTGTATTTAATATGCTATGTATGACATTTTAGAGTATGAAATAAATATTATATGTGGCTTAGGCTATATATATAATATATGAGTCTTAGAAGTAATTGTGCAAAATAAGATGTACTTACCTATATTGTGTGTAAAGATTAAAATCAGTCATACATGTCTTTTTGACTAAGGAATCCTTCATAACAATGATTAATTATTTTGTCCCTCACAATTCCTTCTATAGAAATGAGTCATATTTTTTGCTCCATGCATACCTCATGAGTCATGATCCCTAAAAGAAATGGATACCACACAATTTCATAGTTTCTACCCAAACCATGCTTTGAGCTAGTACATTTAATTATAGGACATATGAGGTAATATAGGGCCTTCTACATGGCCCATTAGCCATGGAGAGGCATATTTTAGGTCCTACAACCTTAGTTTATTTTCTAAGAGAAATAACTTGAGAATAATAGGTATAAGAAAAATCATATTAGTAATTCCCCCTATATGACACATGTAGGCCAAAGGATCACTTTTCAATGAATCATTATGTGGTGGTATTGGACCTTATGCATGGTCTTAACAGTGCCCATACTCTGATTATAAGGAAAAATATCCCATCGAGAGGTCTTCTTTCATTGTTGGAGACATCATTGTTAGAACTTTAGGCCTAAAAGTTTCCTATATATCCGAATGCATGAGATTCCTACACCAACCATGGTTAATACCTCAACACCTAAATCTACTGCTCAAAAACTTATAATGGTGCCTATATGTCCACTTGGTGGCTAGGAATATGCTCAAGATATAATTTTTGATGTTTCAACATGATGTTGTTGGCCCTACCTACCCATATCCCAACTTTGAGGAAAACGACACTCTTAGGAGATGGAGTGTTATGGTTCAAGGTCTTGTTATTGAAGTAGGCTACTTGAAATATTGTTTTAGATACTAAGAAATAATTTCCTCTCTTATCCATGTCTATGGTCCCATGGCCCATCCTTGGTGCTAAAAATATTCTAATGGTGTTATTTTACAACTTAGAGGCCAAATATCGTGCATAGAGGCAATGTGTGGTACGTTAAGGGTTTATTTGTGGCCATTGAGTTTCAAAGGATAAATTTTAGGATTAGATTCAACAAGGATTGGATAATTGGCATATTCTCTTATAGTGGAACCTACAAGGTGAGCCAAAAAATACCCTTTTGTTTTGAAAAAAATGTGTTTTGGTTAATGAGGGTTTAAAGGTAATTCAAGTGAGTGGTGAGAGGAAGTTGATATCCACATAAGCTCAAAAATGTTATGTTACAAAAAAAAATAAAGCCTTGAAAGCTATGATAATTTACTTGAAATTATTTAAATCCTTGAAAGCATTTACACCTAAAAAATGAGAAACATAACACTGATCCTTGAGTGGAACTTCAAGGATCAATGGACCTTCTTGGGAACTGATATATTTTGATACAATGACTGTATTTATGTAAAAAC
>LPNX010392674.1:718279-822660 GCA_001517045.1 Pseudotsuga menziesii | reverse complement strand
TATATATAGGTTGTCTTGTATTTTTAATATTTTATGTACTTTTTAATTTTTCCAAGTTGATACTAATTCAAAGGTTGTACCGAATCGACTCATAATCAAAGTTCTTAGCAAGTCCATCTGAGTCAGATAACTTTGGTTTCCTCACCCAACATAGGCCAGAAAAGCCAACATGTCAGAGTTAGCTCCTAGCTCTATGTATCCTACATCATTCTTGATGTTATCAAGACTCTGTAATAAAAAACATAACGTTGCCCTATTTTTTTTCATTTTTTTCTTTTCTATAAACAGGAAGAAATGGATAACATATTCTTTAAACCTTCTGAGTCATTAACAGACATTTTAATACGTGCCTTTTGTAATGGATTGGTAATTTTAAGCTGCTCAGTATCCATACTCATGAATTATAAACTCATGCATATCTAATATTTGAAATGCATCTGTCTCATCAATAATATACTAAGTATGGAGAGTGGCATGCAATATATGCCAAATATTGGTAGTATTAGGTATTCATCTCTTGAAGGAGAATTCTTAGAAAAGCAGGGAGGTTTGAAATATATTTGGGAGCCAAATATGAGTAGGGGTATATGGAATAAAAGAAATGTGGAGGATTTTAATTGTTCAGTAAGACTTGACTCTACCAGAGGAGATTTCCTTACAAAGGTTGGTTTTAGTTTTTATTCTTGGCAGGACTAATGTTAATATCTATGTTTTTCATTACGTCTTTAAGGCCTTAGAGTTGTCTTATATGTGCAAATGAACAACATAATTTACTGATGTTTGTTAGTATGGTATTAATGTTGTTTTAGTTTATGACGCTAATGTCACAATCGGTATTACAGGATTGGAAAAAGTTTATTAAAATGTGTCCAGATGTTGAGTTAACTCATCAGCAAGGCTCAACTTTGATGGCTTAATTAGGTTTACTTAACTAATAAACATTTCATTTAGATGAAATTTTTTACTAAATCAAATGACATGGCTAGAAGGGAGTAAATTAAAGAAAGGTTAATTATTTTCCTACAATATCTTGTGAGGGTACTATAAGATGAACTACAATATGCAAAATTTAATCAATAATTACCAAACTTAAACATTAACAGAAAAAAAATAAGTGATAAAGTGGGCAATGATCAAATTTCCATGGAGCTTATCTTAATCTTATGAGCGGTGCAGACTAATTTTAGTAGTAGTACTCTTTCCATGATTAGTATGTCTTAACATATGCCAATAACATTTTAGTTAAGAATAAAAAAAAGTTGATCCATTACTCTTAAGGTGCAACTCTACTTATTTGATCTTCTCTTATTTCATATCTTCAACCCTATATGTGAGCCATTAGCTATGCAATATCACTAGGGATCAAAATTGAATCAAAGTGTGGTTGGCATGGCCTCAAAAGAAGCTAATTATGACTTGCTAGGGTCAACTAGTAATCATGATATAGGTAAAAAAGAGGCAAATGATGTCACCTTCCACTATGACTTAACACAATATGATGATGAAAATGATGTGACGAAATCTAAGATTAATTCCTTCTTGGATGAAACATTATCAAGCTTTTTGTTGTAAGTTTTTGTATGTTCTACTCATTCTTTATCAAAGCAATTGAATGAAGATGGATCTTAGGGTAGTTATAGTCTAGTCTCTTAGTTTGTTAGTTATTTTAATACCAAGTCAAGTTATTGACAAGCTACAACACTATCCCCACTTTGTAAGCCGTGTTGATATTGAAGATTTGGGATGGCCTCAATCACAGAAGAATGTTAGCTTAATACTAATTTATTCTGAATAGGTATAAATTCAAAGAAAGAACCTAATATTTAACCATGGCCCTTTTTGCCTCCTTTACATGTTGTAGCATTAAGAATGATTTCACAACAAATAATTTTGTATAAACAGTTATAAGTTGTAAAAGGAAAAAAAAACTAATAACCTAGACCATGGTTAGAAATGCTCATAGGATTAAATCGGTGTTTTCTAAGATGAACCCTAGCAACTTATTTTAACAAAGAATCGATGTGGCCTAGTACTTATCCTTCAAAAAATTTAAAAGATTAGGGTAATTTTCCTCTCGACATAGACATTATCTTTTTATAGAGAAAATAATGCAAACCTCAATTGCTTTATAACTGAAATGACCAAGTCTCTTTTGAGTCTTTAAAGCAAATAGCATGATAGAGAACATTTTCTCTCATTCATTACAGAACTCACACACCTTCAAGCAAAAGAATAACATTGCAGTTTTGATACTGCATGTATATATACAAAGCCTTCGTAAGCCTAAGAAAAAAATGTGTCTATTTTAGATAGAGTAACTGAGAGAATGGCCTTAACAAAATATCCTCAACAATATAAGGCGCACAACAGTAATTGTTTCCAAACTTGGTACAAAACTAAAATAATTTTTAGAGCGGATATTTTATCAGATATACATAGATGCATGAATAAATTTAAGGAACAAAGTTACAGATCTAGGTATGGGGAGCCCTCTTGGGGTCCTTCAATTTTAAAGAAATAGTTTTCATAGAGGGAGTTGTAGACTATTCTCTCAAAACTTTAAACCCAGACATAACTCAATTTTGTCAAATTAAATGGTAACTTTAGTCCCTCCACATCACTGTCATTCAATTCCCTTCCTTTGCGAGGTGTGATCTGAAAGTCATACAACTATTAAAGGCACATCATTTGGCCTAGTTTGACGAACATGAATATAGATGAAACCCCAATAGACAACCAATGCATAGAAGGCCATAGAACCTTGGAGTAAAAGGTATACGTCTTACCCTGTCAGCACTCACTCTAGCATCGAACATCCAGTCGAGGTGAGAATATGTTAAAATGTTTCCTACACATGTAAACCAAGAAGTTAAAATTCTATGGATCTGAACTATACTTTAAATACAGAGGAAATATCTTAGAAATAATTGAAAAGGTCTTTACATGTTGTTTTCTTAACTCAAGCAACGATGATGTCGTCGTATCAAACTGCATCAGCATATTGTAATATATCAGTTAAGGTATCACGGTGTTTTAGGTCTAGAGTCACCTTTCTTTTGTATCTCAGGGTGAAGGAGTTACCAATTTGAAACACTGGGGTTTGGTTTTTTGTTTTGAAGGATAATAAAACCAAAACAAAACCTCATCAAAAGCATCTACACATTTAGCAAAAAGCATTAAAATCTTAGGGTTTTTCTTTATGCTCTTTGGCTACCGAGCAAAGTTTTCAATACAATCACATGGCCTATATAGAGACCCATTTATTTCCATGTCCTTGTTCTTCCTTGGAACCATTATGAGGTGCAAAGTTAAAAGTAACTATCACATCATAATTTATGACCTACTCTTTTGCATAGTGTCCCTACCAAAGAGCCTTTAGCATAAGTTTAGATCAATCTCCTTGTTAACCCAAAATATACCTCAGTAAGATCTACATGACCTACACCACCTAAAGACATCCATCTCACTACCCTCATTTGATCCCAACACCCTTGCAAAGGCTCAAAAACATGAAAAGGGCTTAAAAACCCATAAAAAGAGCCAAAATAGCTCTCATAGGGGATAAAACCTCCAAGAAGGGGCTAAAACCCGTCAAAGGAGCTTAAAACCACCAAAGGAGCTAAGAATTGGGCGAAAAGGGGCTTAAATCCCAAAAAAGGGGCTAAATCCCTAACTAGGGGCTTAAAACCCTAAAATCTCAAGAAAAACTTTAAATAGAGGGGTGGGGGTCACTCTCAAAACACTCCTTCTCTCCCTATCATTATGATGCCCGTGTGAGTGCCTTGCGACCCTTTGCCTCTCAATCCATTCACCCCTCTCTTCCATTACTCCACAAGCCAAGACTCCATCCGATTGAGAGGTGCTCTCCAAAGCTAGGGCATTGTGGCCAATTTCCACAAAGAAGGTATAACCATTTGTTTCTATTGATAGCTTAGATTTTTAGATTATTTTGTTTGTAGGTTTGTTGTAGGTTCTCCTTTGATTTCCTATAGGCATTTCTTGTTTTCTAACCATTTCTTGCATGGTTTTCATAGCTTAGCTTTAACATTTCTTTACAGGTTTTCTTCCACATACAAGAACCCTACCCTTCCGTTCTATAGATGGAAGGTAGTTGTTCCTTCCCCTATCTAGGGTGAAATCCCTACTACAGATTTGGCGACCATACCAGGTTGATCCTAGAGGATCCTTGTATTGTTTTTTCAAGTTTCAGTTTTTATTTCTGCTTTCTTAACCTAGTTTCAATTTCTGTTAAATCTAGTTTAGATGTTTTATTTTCTACATTTACGTTTACAAGCGAGCCTCCTTAAGGCCAAATCGATCCCGTTCAGCCACAATACAAGTTACTATCAATCGTTTCCAGCTTAGGTTAAAAAAATTTCAAGTTTTCGAGCCAGGTCGCACTTATCGGGCTGAAAGGGGTGACCAAGTCACTCATCTAGCCCCAAAAGGCGTGACTTCCCTCTCAAGAGCCAGATCGCACCTATTTTGTATTTCTGAGAGACCCCTTTTCTTGTATTTGGAAACAATTGGTGACCCCCTCACCACATTTTCCTCAAAAAGGGTGATCTATCTCTCAGATTCAGTTTTTTAAGTTGTTTGGACTATCAGTGCAGCTCAGTTGCCTTTGTCCAACAGTTTGTTTCATCTACATACAATATATGTAAATCAATGATAGATGTAACTGGTTATTGATATAATGAATCTATTTTAAGGCTTGATTAAATTACTGTAGGTTAAATTTCAGTTTTTAATAAGGATTGGAAACTAACCCCTTGCCTAGCCCTTCCTCCTCTACCCAGTCATCACCCTCTGGGGTATTCTGGGATAAGACAAATGGTGAAGCATGTATAGTAATAGGAACTTCACTTGTTATTGCTTTAGACCACTAAAAATGAGTGACTAGGAAGGTAGAGGGGGTGGTAGGCCCAGAGGGCCTCACGGTGATCGAGTCCTCCTTGTTGACTGACCTTGCACTTGGAGAGTGACCTAAGGATCTACAGATGGGCTTAGTCCCATTGTGTTAAGAGCCCAACACTATTTCCTAGTCAAAGAGGAATACAGGTGTAAGGAAGTCACCTAGTAAGTCTACCACAGTTCAAATTCATTAATGGCATGTTTCAAATTTTCTGTTCACAAGTTACTGGTTTTATAACAAGTTAGTGATGATTGTATGTTATGTAACAAACTGAAAAATATCTGCAAAATATTCATAAACCATACAAGCAGCCACCAAGTGAATAACAAAAAATAATAAAAAAAGGACAATATTTCATACAATGGACATGCACACAACCATACCAAGTAAGATAACCAAACTTAGTTCATGACGCTGAGCCAGCCATTAAAATTTATCAGTTTAGACTAATTCAAACACTTGCAGTCTTTGAGGACATAATTCCCTGACTGCCTTAACCGTGGGAAGTACTTGGGCTCAGCCCTGAAACTCATTGTGAGGAGTGTCACAGGAACCCCAAAGTAGCTGGCCGATGAGAGGAATTGCCAAGCAAAATGGGAAATGGCCCCCACTGATTGACTAGCACTCCTGTGAGGAAAAAGCCAAGCGCCGTCTCCTGGCAGTCTTGGTGGCCGAGTGACCACCTAAAATCCAATAAGAATCCATTGAAACTGGGGTCCAAAATTTCACTACTAGATTTCACCACCTGATCTACCAACTAAACATAATTGATCCCCCATGCTCTTCCTCACACCTAAGAGGCAATCCACCACAATTTGGGTCCTTGAACCAACATCGTCGAGACCACTCTCAACGACCCTCTACACCATCATAAGGCCACATAGCCTCTGTCTCAGACTCAGAATCATATCAATCTGAGCCAGATTTGCACACTGCACCATCTAGCCCCATGGTTGGTGCAAATCCAGAACCATTTTCCATATTAGCGATTTGTAGTGGACCCATGTCCATACCTCACACCACCACCAACACCCTTGCGAGTGGTCCTAGCAATGTCATGTAGAATATCATAATTTAACTGCCTCCACCCATACTTACCAGTAAAACTATCCCTCCTGTCATTCCTGGGGGCAGTGGCCATTCCACTCACACTGTCCTACTTGGCATGCCTGGGGGCAGTGGCCCTTCCACCTACAGTGTCCCTCCTATCATACATGGGGACAGTGCCCCTTCCACTCACACTATTATGCTTATCACACCTGGGGGCAGTGGCCTGTCCACAGCTATGCCACAAGTACCCCCATTCATACAGGCAAACCATGTTCCTGCAAACCCCATGACCATCACTGGTCCATCACACATAAACCTTGGGTCAAGCCTCCCTTTCATGGCATGCCTAAAACTACTTGATTTGGCTAGATTAACCAGCTACCCCATCTGTCATCAAACCTTTTTTCCTCCCATGCCAACCAAACTCCCCTCAGACATCCCTAAGTTTCGAGGGAAGGCAGGTGAGTGCCACCAAAACCATATAATGACGTTTCACCTATGGTTCTCATCAAACAACATCGTAGATGATTCGATCAGACTCGGACTATTCCAACACACCTTGACATGTACTGCAGCCAAGTGGTACATTGAGCTACCACAAGCTAAGTACCCAGACTTCAACTCCTTGGCCTTTATGTTCCTACAATATTTCTATATCCCCATCAGATATGATGAAGGAGTGGAAATATTGTTATCTTTCCACCAAAACACTGCGACCCACATCACCGACCACATTCACAAGTGGAGGCGACGTCCCAACTTGTGCAAGATCAAGCTTGATGACATAATCTTCCTGGACTGGTTCTTGAAAACCTTTCTTCCACCCATAGCCAAGGACATCGCATCCAAACATCCCCAAACAAAGGAAGAGGCCATCTTAAAGGCCCAACAATTTGACCTCATTTGCGCACAGTCTAGATACCTTTACACCATCATACCTGACGCTCACCATGCAGGCACCTCCTACCAAGATGCACCGGGGGAATCCCATGCCATTGATGAAATCATAGGTTCTGCCTCCCACACACAACACCACCCGGCACCACCTATGGTACCACTGCAACCAAGCAACAACCCTAGTGTTTCCTACCCAAACCAAGATCCTGACTATGCAAGAATGATGTCCTAGTTCAAAGCTACAACCTCTTATGCACTAACCTGCGCCATAGTAGTAGACCCATGCACTTACTTGGCCGACACAAAAATATGTGGGATAGATGCCCACATTTGTAGCAACCCTTGCCCCCCAAGTCTACTATGCACCACCCGTGCAAGCCACTTAAATCCCCTCCCTAGCTCTGCCTTCTCCTTTGGGACAAGTGTTTGCACAACAAAACCATCCCACCCAACCAACCCTTAATAAACAACAAGGTAAAGCCAGAAACAACCGAGTAAGGAATCAAGGCAATAACCAACTGCAAGGAGGCGATCAACAACCAAATCCTCCCAACAACGTCGGGGCCAATTGGCCAACCCAAAATCCTTAGCAACCAAATGCACCTAGATGCAACGCTCCGTTGCGCACAAACCAACCCTGCAAACTATGCAAGGTCTACGAGCACTACACACATGAGTTCCCCTTCGGTCACGCTAAGTAGGCCATTCATAATGAAGTTCAATATGCTACCAATACAGTAGCCCTAGCTCCACCCAACTAGGAACCACTAGGACCTCCATCCATGGTGCCCCAAAACCCATTAACAATCCGAGGACTAGTAGCAACTGCAACTACACCTGCTCCCCAACCCAATCCCAATGCCCCAGCTGCACCTCTGATAGCAGAAACAGGTCTTCACCACCTGCTATCCTTGACAACCAAAGAGGTCAATTTACAGACTAGACGAAATCAATATGGAACTAACACCGAACCCACTGACCCATCAGTGGCATCCATGTCCAAAATAACCAATACACCTCTTCATTTACCCCCATGCCCCCGCATATGATGGGTGGCCAACAATGTCATGGCTAGAGTTGCTGTAAGCTACAACATCATGGATGACATGTCCCAGACACCTACGGCTATGTCCGCTCTTGAGGTACTTAAAACTTGCCCAACATAGTGGAAATCCTTACTAGCTTCCCTCAGTGCTGTAGAGCCATCTGACTCTAAGTTGATCATATTCGACACAAAGAACAAAGAGCCATAGATGCCATCAACAATTGCCTTCCAAATCCCGGTATACATACGAAATTTGGTCATGCACTAGTGCATTGTGGACGAAGGGGAATCCACATGCATTATTTCAACCTTAATCTGGCATAAGCTTGGGTCCTCAATTTTGCAACCATCCACTACTACTCTACGGGCTTATGATGGCCACCCCACTAAATCCCAAGGTATTCTTTCACATGTTCTCATCACATTAGCTCGGAAAATAGTATTTATTCACATAGAAGTTGTCAATGCTCAGTTGGACTATAATATTCTCCTCGGGAGAAGTTATATGTACGCCATGAGAATCATAGCATCAATTGTTTTCTGTCTCATGATGTTCCCTCACGAAGGGAAAATCGTGACGGTTGACCAAATAACTTATCATGATTCGCAAGGCCTAACTGCAACAACCAATGTTAGCCCTACGATCAATACCATCGATCTACAAGGGCTAACCACACCCACCAATGTTATCCCTATGACCAACACTATGGTTGACAACATACCAGTCTCCCCATTGTTGAACGTGGCTCTTGGGTTGTTTGTCAATACCACCATATGGATTCCTTCCCCTTAGTGTCACCACCGTCGATACCAAATGAGATTGTGGATTTGTGGATGCTCTCATCTAGCACTGCGACACCTAAACATCATCCACAGCCATAGCCCCAACAGTAGCTGCAACATCATCCGCAGCTGCAACACCATCCGCAGCTGCAACATCATCCGCAGCTGCAACATCATCTGCAGCCACAACACCATCCATAGCCACAGCATTATACACAGCCACAACCACAACCCCATCCCCACGTGCAACCATCATGTATTTATTTGGGCTCCTCCCCAATCCACACAATTCCCTTCCTATTTCCCCCTCTTGGCGTCATGAGTAAGCTAGTAATGGCTATATTAAACTTACCAAATTTCACATTGGGGATTCCCGTGTGGTACCTTGATCCACAGGCCCAACCTCCAATGCCCCAGGTAGTCTTAACCCATGTGCAACCCATTGCGGTCAAATCTCATCCTCCACCCAGCCCACAAAAACCAACCACTGCACCCGCACCCACACTGCCCCACTCAAAAAGGGCCAGGGAAAAAATGCAAAAGCTACCCTTGAACCTCAACAGATCCCGCCTTGCACTGTCTGTGAAGAATAGGGCCATGCAACTCAAAAATACCTTGAGATTCCCATAATTCATGTGCATTTGGATGCCATGGATAAATGGAAAACATCCCCGTGGTTGAACTCCCAATAGGACCAATAGTGAGAAATAAGTCATTGAGAAAAAACCATGCTTATGCCCTCTACGGATTGTATGGACACTATTCTCACCACTTCCAGGACTTGCTTGAGTTTTGAATGGCCCTAGGTAACCTTCAATAACATGCCCTTGAATCTAAGATCACTCTGATCGAAGAATTCCATCCCCCACCTCCTTCTTCACACACCATGTCCATTTAGATGATGTCCAGTTCCACAGACCCTCTTGTCTCCACCATCACCGACGGTCCATCAGACTTATCTCTTCGTTGATTTCGTAATGATGAGGAGATAATTGAAGCCGTAATTGCCCTGAAATAACCATGGGATGACATCCACGATCGCTCATTCTTCCCCCTTGAAGAACTTGTGTTGCAGTCTGACCAGTTTTCCATGGAAACAAAAGATTTCATTTATGGGAAATTCGACTTGTTCAAGAATCCCATCCCAGCACCAAATCCCTTTGAAGAAGGGAACATGGCCAACATCTCACCAACCATCAAAATCAACATCTCAACCAATCCTGAGGTTGTTGAGGAAATCATGCTGGGGGCATCCTAATCCTCGAAAAAAGTTGCCTCCTACAAAGCACTCTTCCAAGAATTCTACAACATCTTTGCCTGGTCTTACACTGAAATACCTGGGTTATATCCATCCATTCTGGAACACCACATCGACACATGGCCCAATGTGGCCCCTATGCATGAAAATCAATGGCCCATCCATCCCTCCAAAGTTGTCGCGTTCAAAACCAAAATAGAGATGTTGCACATGTCCAGATTCATCTACCCTATTTCTTACACCACTTGGGTTTCAAATCCTTTTCTAGTGAATAAAAAATAGGGTACCATCCGCATTTGCACCGACTTTCACGATTTGAATTAGGCATGTCCCAAAGACAACTTCCCAACACCCTTCATCGATCAAATTATCTATGCATGCACCGGACATGAGTTCTTTTCCTTCATGGATGGCTTTTATGGATATAACCAAATTCAGATTCGGAAAGAAGATCATTACAAGATTGGATTCACAACCCCTTGAGGCACATTCTCATATCAAGTAATGCCATTTGGTCTAAAGAACACTGGAGCCACCTTCTAGCATGCCATGACATACTGTTTCCATGTCCTAATCCACATCATATTGGTATACCTAGACGACCTTACCGCTCGATCACCAAAACGAGAAAAAAATATAGATGACTTGCTACAAATATTTTTGCGATGCCGCAAGTACAAAATTTGTTTGAATCCCCTAAAGTGCATTTTTTGTGTCCCAGCAGGCCGTATGCTCAGGTTCATCATATCCCACAAAGGGATAACAATGGATCCCCTCAAATTTCAAGCTATCCTTGATCTCCCCACACCACAAACTCAGCACCAACTGTAGAGCCTCCAAGGCAAGGACAACTTCCTCCACCGCTCTATCCCAGAGTATGTAACAAAATCCTACAGATTCATACACCTTCTCCGAACAAAAATATCTTTTGTTTGGGATCAACAGCACAGGAATCGTTTGATGCACTCAAACAAGCCCTGGCTTCTGCATCATTACTCTCAGCACTAGACTTCACCTGAGACTTCATTCTCTATGTGTCGGCCTCAGAGAATGCCATTGCTGGAGTCTTGGTCCAGGAAGATGATGCTCACCATGAGCATGTGATCTATTACATCAGCCAGAAGTTGACAGGTTCCCCACTACAATATTCACCCAAGGAGAAACTGGCCCTATCTGTCATTTTCTCGGCTCAGAAATTGTGCCACTACATCATTGCAAATAATACCCATGTAGTGGCTGATTCCAACCCAATGTGATACCTCTTAAATCGTTGCCCTCTACAATGTCGTGCGGCCAAGTGGGTAGTCATCCTCCAAGAGTTCGACTTAGAGTTTGTTGCCAGAAAAAACATAAAGGCACTCGTGCTGGCCGCTCTCATGACAAATTTTCTCCCATTGACCATGTCACCACCACCCAAGGATGACCTCCCTAATGATTTCCTATTCGTCATATCCACGAAGGACCCATGGTATGGGGGTATCCTTCTATACTTACTCACACAGAAGTTCGCAGCCCACTTAAACCATGAGGACAGGTGATGCATCTAACATCAAGCCGCTTGCCATCTTTTGATTAGAGATCTTCTATATTGTCAAGGCATTAATACCATCCTACGTCATTGCCTCACCCATGATGAAGCCGAGACAATCCTCAACGAATATCATAGTGGATCCTGTGGTGGCCACCATTCAGGTCTGGCAACCTCCCAAAAAATTCTACGTGTCGACTACTTCTGTCCTTCCATATTCATTGATTGCATAGAGGCAGTCAAACATTGTGGCAGCTATTAGCTATTTTCCCCAAAGGCAAGAACCCCCCCTCCACCGTTATACCTCGTAGTCACAGTTGGTCCCTTTTGCAAATGGTCAATCGACTTCATGACAATCAACCCTACCTCAGCCAACAGTCATAAATACATCATTATGTCAGTTGATTACTTCACTAAGTGGGCCGAGGCCATGCCCACATTTGATTGCAAAAGTGAAACGGCGGCACGTTTCTTCTTTAACCACATTATTTTGCGATTTGGTGTTCCCAAACAGTTGGTCTCAAACCATGGTAAACACTTTGAAGATGTTGTTTGGATTGAGCTTTCAACCATGTTGAAATTTGAACACCAGTACTCATCTTCCTACTACCCCCAAGGCAATGGCCAAGTCAAGGAAGTCAACAAAATTATCAAAACAATGCTCCAAACGATGGTAGGAAACCATAAAACCAACTGGCATCACATGTTGTTTTCTGCCCTATGGGCTTACCACACATCCATAAGAACCACAACCGATTTCACCCCCTTCTTCCTAGTACAAAACATTGAATCAGTACTCCCTATAGAATGTCAGATCCCATCACTCCGCCTAGCAGTAGAACTCCTTCCTGACACTTCACCTTTAGAAGAACGACTCCTTCAACTTGAGAAAACTGTAGAAGACCGTCGGGTTTCCCTCCAAGCCATCGAAGCAGTAAAAACAAGGTCAAAATCCCATTAAGACTCCCATGTCCACCCTCGCACCTTTAGTGAAGGCGATATGGTTTTGGTTTATGACCAACCCAATGATAATTTGGGCAAAGGTAAGTTCGAGTCAATGTGGTATGGCCCATATGTCATCCACCATTGCCTCGGAAAAGGGGCATACACCCTTATCGACTCTTATGGAGAAATATTGGAGAACCCTCGTAACGGGCTCTACCTCGAGATATTTTACACTTAACATCACCAACAAGTCACTTCATTTTCCTTTTTTGTTTTGCAACATTTTTACCACAAATTAGAGACCCTCATTACGGGCAACACCATTAGTTGTTGGTTAGAGTCACCCAAAGTCTGTTTGAGACACCCCTCACGCCTCTAGGCTTAGAATTTTGTCCTCTATCTTTTAATGAGACTATTGTCTCATTTTTAATAAGTAATTTTCGAGGCCACTTCCTGAGAGTTACCTCGGTTTATGAACCACATTCTAATGTAAGTGTCTCTGGACCTATACTTACATCAAACCTGCCTACCGCAACTCATGAGGGACTCCGGACCATCTCCCCAGAAGGCACATCATTTTATTTTCAGCATATAACTATCAAATCCATCCACCACACCTTAAGCGAGTATCCAGACCACCACCCGGAGGGTGGATCATTTATTTTTCATGCATTTGGAATATAACAACCTCTGGACTTGCACTCACATCACATGTAATCCAATCCGTCCATCACAACTCACACAAGACTCTCCAATCCTCTATCTGAGAGCCACCTTGGTTTGCGTGCCTTTGCCGCATCCACTCGGGTGCCTTTGTTGTGATCTATCCCGTGCATGTATTGATATGTTCAAGAGCCACCTTCTCCATCCATACTGCATGGATGACCTTTGGACCACTGTCTATTGTCTCGACATGGGGGAACCATCAGTGCCTCCTCGATTGGTTGACCATACTAGAGTTTTCGTTAAGCTCTTTTCTGACTCCTAAAAGAATGAAAAGATTGTCAAGCACAGTTGATTCCTTTCTCGCTTGTTAAAGTATAAGAAAGGGCATCTACATCATCTCGTTTATCTCCTTTTGCAGACTATGTAGACTACCATCTGAAAAGGACCACCTTGGCACATTCAAGCCAAGACCATTCCCCTCTCCATCCTTTTATGCTTTCTCGGGTAGAGGGGTCAAACTTTATGAAAAATCTCACCATGGGTTGTCATTAAGATCTTTTCTAGCGTTCTCATCAAGAAAAGACGATTGAGTAAACTTGGTTTCGTTCATGCTCATAAAAGTATTTGAATGACCGTTTAGTCAGTACAGGTTTAACCTTTTCCGACCTGATTGGACTACCAACAGTAAAGAAGTCTCTCATCCCCTAAAGGATGGGCGAGCTCTCGTGTGTACAATTTTAACCTTTTTTTGGGAATAGGAGACTATCAACAACAAAGAGCCCCCATTGGAGTCTTCTTCGTGCTTTTAGTCTCTCTAAAATTGAAAGCACCATCGAGCATTTACATTCTTCGGCTTGCCAAAAATCCATGAGATCATACCACAACGGTGTCTTTAGACACCACGCCACATATAACAATTCGGCAACATCCGCACTTTGGGTCACCTTTGTTCAGAGTATTCTGCGATGTTTCTTCCTTCAATCCCATCAGTACCAAAAGTTTCTACCTCCACCAAGAATTTCCCATCCATAGTTACATCTCCAGTATTATAGCTATGATCCCTTTCCCATGAGTTAGTTTCATTTGTTTCCTGGTCCATCCTGCCGTCATGCTCTAAACAAAGGAAGTTTGAGTCCACTACACCCCCCCTGCCCCTGTTCCATCACACCCCCCATTTCGTGGGTCAATCCTCATATTGTCTCACATCTTTTGGTTAACTCCCTCATGCTTCTGGCCAAGGAAACACCATTGCCTTGGTCGGTTGTAGGTCTCCCTCTGTCGACGAAAAAACATACATTCTAGAGGATAGACCTAGTGGTCCCTATATCCTGGTTTCATTAACCTCATTGATGATTTCCTTGGACCACTTAAGAGGAGTCCTTAGTGCCTCTCGGGATGGTTATGTCTCACATGATTGACTACAGCTTCATCATCACACCGTTGAGATTCGTACAAGGTATTGGTCTGTGCAGTATTTGGTCGAAGATCCCAGATGTCACCTGGCTCTAGCACATTGATGAGTCTATTGAGGGTGTGGCTAGGGTTTTACCCCTAGCTTGTGCGAATGAGCACCTACTAAGGAGAATGGACTCCTTAGTAGCAGTTCAGTAAAATGGAAATAAAAATGCTAAACAGGAATAAAAACTAATCTAAAACACGTGCATGAAACAAAACAGCAAAATATAAAGAATGGTTTTTTATTGATATTACCTCCGATGTGGAGGTTGGTGAAGCCCTTTGCGCTGATCTGAGAGGTTGCTCCGAGCTCCAACTGCTCCTTCTCTTTCTCCGGTGGTGGAAATGGGCCAAAAGGGGCTCTCAATGGTGAAAGTAGCTCAAAGGGTGAGCTAGGGTTTCAAGAGCAATTTTGGTAGAGTAAGGATGATTGTGATTGTGGATGTGAAATAAGGGGTCTCCACCACCTATTTATAGTTTTTTAGTGGTGGAGTGCTGGCCCATGGTTTTGGAAACCATATGGTTTAGGGCAGTTGTTTAGGGTTTTTTCCTCCTTTTCCTCATTATTTTATATTTTTTCTTCCCTTTTGGGGATTTTTGCTATTTTTAGAGGAATTTTGGATATTTTTTGGAGGAAAATGCCTTTTGGAGGCATTTTAGGCCTTTTGGAGGCTTTTTAGTGGGATTTTTGGGGTTTTTAAGGGAAATATGGTAGGAAAATGGACAAATGAGCCATGTAGCGGGGTAGATGAGGTAGTGAACACTTTTTGGGTGTTAACAGATTGCCCCCTGATGTGCGAGGGCAGGAGCTCATCGTATGGCCGATGGACATCATAAGTCATAAATGCTTTTCCTGGGGTGTGGAGAAGAGAAGAAACAAACTAAAGCCCGGAACAACGATCCCGAACCAACTGCAAGAACTAAAAGTGCATAACCTCAATAATGGATGAGGAATCATCTGATCATATGGACGAGGTGGGCATTCCCATGCTCGTATCAGGATATAACATAACAGAAACAATGGGGTCCAAAAAGAGGGACCTATCATATACATGGCCTCAAATACTGATTGAGGAAGAATCTCAATATATGGACGAGGCGGGCATACCCATGCTCGTATCAAGATACATAAACATAACTGTGAGGCCCAAAAAGAGGGACCTGTAGGATACATAAAGAACCATTTTGTATATCATAAGGGTCCAGAAGGGACACAAATCTGGGACATACTGCTGGGCTGATCATGTAAAACTGATGCACTGGAATGACAGCAGTGCTACTGAATGTGGTACCAAAGGAACTGATGAGCTGCTGGATCAGAGTGACAAGGGTCATACTCGCAATGGTACACTAAACTGGAACTGAATTGGGTACTCAAGGAAGCATGGAACTGGATGGATTCCGAATACAATCGCCAACGCAGCCCGGACATCCACGGGAACATATAACTGGGCGTTCCAAAGTGACTCACCAATGTGCTAGAGTCGGGGGAAATCCGGGGTCTTCGACAAATAATGGAAGGGATATAAAACCCTGCGTGATTCTCAACGATGCGATCAAGGTGCTGAAGTCGAGCATGTGAGAAACAACCATTCGGAGAGACAATGATGACTCCTCCCAAAATGGTTCGTAGGCACCCACCACAGATGGTGAGGGGTCCAAGGCGCAGGGGCCTCTGGGTCTATCCTCTGGAATAGAGGGGGTGTCGTCGACAGAGGGAGACCTGCAACTATCAAGGCAATGATGTTTCCTTGATAGGAGCGCGAGGTGGAAAACCGAAATGTGATAGTACTGATGGTAGGATTGAGAAACTTGGGGCAATAACTGGGCAAGTAGAGTGGGTGGACTCAAACTTCCTTTGTTCAGAGTATGATGGCGGGGATGATCGGGCAGCATATGAAATGGACTGGTGGTAAGGGGATCATAGCTGTATTGCATCTGGAAGGTGACTGGGCTGAGGGAGACTCAAGCTGTGGTAAAATGGCAGGAGACTGCAGAATACTCTGAACAAATATGACCTAATTGGGGGTGCTGCCGAGAGGAGCGATCACAGTGCCAAGAGGCACGGGGGGACTTCTTCATGGGTGAGGGAACTGGAAGAAGTGTGTATAGAAAATGGTACTGTCGTGTGGATTTATACGAGCCCAGGACAGTTCATGCTCGTGGTTGCTTTCAATTTTAAGGAGTCTGAAAGCAAATAAGAAGACTCTGAATTGATGGAATGGTACTGTCGTGTGGATTGCACGAGCCTAGGACAGTTCATGCTCGTGGTTGCTTTCAATTTTAAGGAGTCTGAAAGCAAATAAGAAGACTCTGAATGAATGGAATGGTACTGTCGTGTGGATTTTACGAGCCCAGGACAGTTCATGCTCGTGGTTGCTTTCAATTTTAAGGAGTCTGAAAGAAAATAAGAAGACTCTGAATGAATGGAATGGTACTGTCGTGTGGATTTTACGAGCCCAGGACAGTTCATGCTTGTGGTTGCTTTCAATTTTAAGGAGTCTGAAAGCAAATAAGAAGACTCTGAATGAATGGAATGGTACTATCGTTTGGATTTATACGAGCCCAGGACAGTTCATGCTCGTGGTTGCTTTCAATTTTAAGGAGTCTGAAAGCAAATAAGAAGACTCTGAATGAATGGAATGGTTAGGCAAGGAGGAAGTGTTCAATCAAGGAACATTTATGATGACCAGGAACGAGGGTGGGGGGGGGAACACTGGTGGGCCTCCTTGCGGGGTGAATGAATGGTGGAAAAATAACAGAACATTTGCAGTGTGACGGGAGTGGATGGCTCATGTAAAAATTGTGTAACAATCTGATGGCAGCCGATGTGGCACGCAAATCGAGGCAGCAAGGTGTCGGGACACAATGTTGAAATTGTACCAAGTTAGAGTGAGAAATGATCTCAAGAATCATCAGGAGCTCGGAAAAATGAATCCGACGATATAAAAAGTGGGAAAAATAGAGAACAGCCGAAGTGGCACACAAACCGAGACGACTAGCGGTGCCTAAAAAATGGGCAAAAAATGACATAGAAAAATTATGCAACGAGGTGACCATCGTGACAGTCTTGTCGTACTGATTCCAATGGTGGAAACGGTTCGAAAAACAGACTCCGTATGGGTTTAGAATGGCCGAAACAAGAAAAAGGTCAACGGACTATAAATAGTAAGTGGGCCCAACATGACAAGTGTCATTTGTGCTATTTGACTTTGACTAGCGATTAGAGTGGACCAAAGTTGAGGTGACATTTCTGTACGATTCGACCGGCCGATTTCAGATTCGGTAGATACAGGTATTCCGTCAAACTCATACCCGCATTGTCATTGGGTCTGGGGGGGGGGGGAGTGGGTCCTAGGGTATTACTTGTACGGTTCACGTGGGGTGGACCGCGGGTTAGCGGGTCGAAAATGCGGTTAGGGACCGTGGGTTTAGGCCCGACATCCACGGTTAGGGACCATGGGTTTAGGCCCGACAGCCGCGGTTAGGGACCGTGGGCTTAAGCCCGACAGTCGCGGTTAGGAACCACGGTTAGGGACCGCGACTGTAGACCTGACAGGCACGGTCGGGTTTTTTTGTTTTTTTTTTGTGGGAAGGGGAAGGACTATTTATTTGATATGAGGCTGATGACGCTCCTTTGCGTGATTGAAAGGATGTCGCAGGTGCTGTGGAGGGAACGGGAGATCCCGGATGAGATATTGACTGTTGTTCGAGAGGATCGCCGGGTGCGATCGATGCTGGGGCTATTCGGACTGTTGAAGTTCGCTCAGGTACCTATGATGCAGTCAGCAACAGTGCTGCTGAACCGACTGGTTGGCTTCTGGGAGCCAGACATACAGGCTTTCCAAGTGTAGGGTGAGAGGGTGGACCTCACCCTGACCGATGTATACTTCTTGACGGGGTTGCCCTGCCTGGGTAGGGTGGCAGACACACAGCCGCGGGTATCCGCGGATATAGACATGGATGACATGCTGGAGCGGTTACGTGGTCCAGAGGCTCAGGTGCATAGGAATGCACTTCTGGTGAGAGATCTACACGAGCCAGCAGTGCGGGCCATGGCAGCATACGTGGTGCGCGTCTTGGGATCCCAGTCACCGGAGAGGGTGTCTGGGGGGCAGATGCAGGTAGTGGAGCGTGTACTGGCCGGTACTTATTATGCATGGGGCCAGATGTTTCTGACCTGCATGCAGTGGCAGCTAACCGCAGCGAAGGAATATGGAAAGGGGTTTTGCTATGGTTCGTTTTTATGCGCATTTTTTATGGAGAGGGTACCTACACTGCGGCCGAGGGTGCCGATCAGAGCAGGAGGCTTGAGGGAGCCGGAGATGGTGCGGTGGGGGGAGATGATGCGCCGCCGTGGTGGTGGCGATGTGGGCAGGTACTTCACACAGGAGTTGTACTTGCAGTGGCTCCAGCTACCGTTGACGCTTGATGATTATCCATATAGAGATATGGATTATACCGAAGACCCAGAGGCACCGCGGCCACCGGGACAGGCATGGGGACCAGATGGTACATATGGTTGGATTGTATTGTCAAGTTGTATTTATGATAGTTGATTGATGTATTGTTACTGAAAAATGGGTGATCTGCAGATGTGGGTCCGAGGCCGCTGCCAGGGCATGTGGCATGGAGGGGGATTGTGGTTGTTCCAGCTTTGCCCGGGCGGGGGGAGGTGCGTCGCCGAGATGCGGAGGGGATGCTCGAGTCTGTACGGGCTCTACTCGACCGTTTTCTAGTGGGGGTGATGGACGAGGGGTGGCGGGACATTGATCCTGACGTGATTCAGGATTGCATGAGGGCACCCCGCGATTTCAGATCGGTTGCGATCCGGGTGGCTATCTTGGTGGATAGGGTGCGGGCACAAGAGCCAGTAGGGGATGAGGATTTACCGGAGGAGGAGCGAGGGGAGGATTTACAGGCAGCGGATACCGGAAGTGACGCGGGGTATGACTCTCATTAGGGAGTGCAGGGGACTCCCCCCGAGTTTTGTAGCTACGGCGTGTATTTTATGAGCTGTAGGGATGTACATGCATTTTTTTGTATAGCTGAGTACAGGGGTACTCAGGGCATGTATAGCACCGTAACATGTATTCTTTTGTTGATATATATATATATATATATATATATATATATATATATGTATGCACATGGATGCACCTTTTTGTGATGTTGTCTCAGTGGTACGCACGTGGATGCCCTTTATGATGTGTTATATGTTTGTATTGCACGTGGATGCAAGTAGTCTAGGATGTTGGGCACGTGGATGCCCTTTATGTATTTTATGTGGTTCGATATATGTATGATTAGGCACGTGGATGCCCCTATGGATACAAATGTAGTTTTATGGTTTTATGTATATGGATGCAAATGTTGATGTAATGCAATCTTTTTGTGTTTTTATATATTTTGATGAGATGCCATGCAGGATGGAGGTGTTACATGGTGTGATTGATATGCCGATATAGGATGTTATTTGCCATTTGATCTGCGACACTATTGTGAGCTCTTGGGACGTGTGTGAATGTGATGGATTCAAACTGTCGGTTGAGTTGTTTTGTACACAAGAATTTTCTAAATAGGCAAGGATCACGCACCTGGTAGCAATTGTTGAGCTGGGAGACAAGTAGCTGGGAGTCTAGAAACACATGAAGGTGACATTTGCCCATCTGGAGGGTAGCAGTCAGGAGACCGGTCACAGCATCATACTCCGCCTGGTTATTGGTAGCGGCGCCTATGCATATTCCGTCAAGGTGAATCAGTTCGTTGGAAGGGGAATATAAGACCCGTGCTGTAGAAGCCAGGTTGGGAGACCATCGGCTTGCGCCATCAGCAAAGCCAATGTAACGAGGTGGAAGATGGTCCATCTGTGGGCATGCAAAAAATGATGAATGTAAGATTATGGTAAAGAAGGTGAAAAACAAAAAAGAGAGCAACCTGTACAATGCGGACCAATGAGGTTGCGGTTTCAGTTATGGGTAAAAGCGTTTAAGATACAACCCATTACGGGGATTGCGTAAAGGGTGGCCTTCAGAATCGGCTAAAATGTATGCCCCCTTGCCGAGGAAAGTCTGCACAATGTAAGGGCCTTGCCACATGGATTCAAACTTTCCTTTACCGGTTTTGTCGTGGGCTTGGTCATAGGCGAGGACTAGGTCCCCATCGTGGAAATTTCGAGGGTGGACATGTTTTTCATAACTGGCTTTGGAGCGGTTTTTGGCTGCTTTGATGTTCTGGAGAGTGTCACGACGATCTTCATCTGCTTGTTCGAGGGATAGCAAACGTTGCTCAAGGGGGGAGGTATCGGGGAGGATCTCAATGGCGATATGCAAGGCGGGTATCTGACACTCGATGGAAAGGAAAGACTCTACCCTGTGAACGAGATGAAATGGGGTAAAACCAGTGGCGGTCTTGGTGGAGGGACGGTAAGCCCATAAGGCAAGGAAAAGCATATGGTGCCAATTGGACTTATGCCGGTCAACAGTGCGTTGGAGTATGGTTTTTAGGATTTTGTTAACAGCTTCTACTTGACCGTTCCCTTGAGGGTAGTAAGCAGAGGAAAATTGGTGTTCAAACTTGAGGAGGGAGGATAACTCGTGCCACACGGAATCTTCAAAGTGTGATCCATGGTCTGAGACCAACTATTTAGGGACCCCGAATCGAGTCATAACATGGTTAAAAAAGAAATGGGCAGCAGTGTCAGCGGTACAGTTGAAGGTGGGCATGGCTTCCACCCATTTGGTGAATTAATCAACGGCAACAATGATATACTTATGGCCATTCGCAGATGGGGGTCTAAACTCCATGAAGTCGATGGCCCACTTACAAAAGGGACCGACGATGATGACTGGGTGTAATGGAGCAGGTGGTGTCCGGGCCTTGGGGGCGAAAAGTTGGAAATTATGGCAATGCTTGACCGCAGTGATGCAGTCAGTGAAAAGTGTGGGCCAGAAGTATCCGGCGCGGATGACCTTTTGGGAAGTGGCCATCCCTGAGAAATGGCCGCTGCAGGCACCGCTATGACAATCATTAAGGACGTGTTCAGCTTCCTCATGTGTAAGGCGGCGACGAAGAATTGTGTCGACCCCTCGCCGGTAAAGAACGTCTCCTATGAGGAGGTAGAGAGAGGCCTGGTGATGGATACGACGACGTTCATTACGAGTGACTATGGGGAGGAACTTCTGCGTGCGTAGGTATAACAAGATCTCACCGTACCACGGGTCATCAGACGAGATAGTGAACAAGTGATTATCCGGTAACTCATCGGAGATAGGTGGGGCCGGGAGAAAGGAAGGGAGATCAGTGATGAGCTGGGCAAGTGCAAGGGCTTTAGTGCTCTTAGGTGTTCAGAATGTGAGGTCATATTCTTGGAGGATAATGACCCATTTAGCCACATGACCTTGCAAGAGCCTCCGGTTTAGGAGATATACCATGGGGTTAGAGTCGGCGATGACTGTGGTATGACTAAGTAAAATGTAGTGTCGCAATTTTTGGACGGAAAAGACCACTGCTAGGGCTAGTCTATCCTCATATGGGCAACGTAGGGGTGGGCCGGACAAGGTTTGGCTGACGTAGTAAATGACATGCTCTTGGTGTGAGGTGTCTTCTTGAACCAAGACTCCGGACACAGCATGCTCATATGCCGAGACGTAAAGGATGAAGTCCTGAGAGAAATCTTGGGGGGAGATCAAGGGGGCTTGTGTGAGAGATTTCTTGAGGGCTTCGAATGCAGCTTCTGCTTGCTTGTCCCAGACAAAGGGTACGTGGGTATGGAGCAGGCACAAGAAACCGTGAACGGTTGTGGCGTAATCGGGAACGAAGCGTCGAAGGAAATTGGATCGCCCTTGCAGACTTTGGAGTTGCCAGAGCGTTCGAGGAGAGGGAAGTTCTAAGATGGCTTGGACTTTCAGGGGATCAACAGTAATTCCTTTCTGGGAAACAATGAAACTCAACAATCGGCCTGCCGGAACGCAAAAGACACACTTGTGTGGGTTCAAGCGGATCTGATATTTGCGACAATGTAGAAAAACTTGTCAAAGGTCGTTAAGGTGTTCTGATCATTTTCGGGAACGAGCTGTAAGGTCATCAAGGTAGACGAGTAGGATGTGGACCAAATCATGAAAGCAATAGGTCATGGCCCGCTGGAATGTGGCACCAGCATTTTTTAGGCCAAAAGGCATGATGCGATAGGCAAAGGTGCCCCATGGGGTAGTGAAGGCAGTTTTGTACTGGTCTTCCTTTCGGATTTGGATCTGATTGTATTCGGAAAAACCATCCATGAACGAGAGGACTGCATGCCCCTCACACGCATCGACGAGCTGGTCAATAAATGGCATGGGGAAATTGTCTTTGGGACAGGCGTGGTTTAAATCTCAGAAGTCAGTGCATACTCTAATGCTTCCTTGTTTTTTGTTAACGGGAACTGGGTTTGAAACCCAGGTGGTATAGGCAATGGGAGAAATGAATCCTGCCGTGCGGAGTTTCTCAATCTCTGCTTTGACAGCTGGGAGTTTGGAGGGATGAATGGGACGCTGTTTCTGACGAACGGGGGGTACATCAGGCCACGTGTCAATGTGGTGCTCTATAATGGTAGGGTCAAGACCGGGCATTTTGGTATAGGACCACGCAAAGACATCACGGAATTCTCTGAAGAGTTGTTTGTATTCCTCAATCTCATGCTCACTGCAAGAGGCTCCTAAAGTAATGAGTTCGGGGGTGCTTCTTGGAGCAGCGATATCAATTTGGATGACAGGTGAGATATTGGCCATGTTACCCTCCTCAAATGCGTCAGGAGCAGGAATAGGGTCCTTGAACTAGTCGACCTTGGGGGGAAGGAAGTCTTTGGACTCAACTGCAAATTGGGTAGCAGTGTTAGAGGTGGATACCTCTGGGAGGAAGTAGGAACGATGGTGCATGTCATCCCAGGGATACTCTGGGGCAGTGAGAGCCTCAAGGATTTCCTCATCAGTACGGAAAGTTTGTTTCATCAAATCGGTTGATGAGGGAGTAGTGACGGAAGAGATCATATAAATGGTATTAATCTCTTCGGAAGGGGAATAGACTGGGGGGTGGATCTCCTCAATGGTGGGTGGTGCCGTCTCAAGATCCAGATTGTTCATCTCAAAGAGAGCTGCTTTGTAATCGGGGAGATCGGGACAATGATTTGTGTAATGCACATAGATACCGCATATGGCACAGGAGTGGTTAGTGCACAGGGACTTGTCGCGAGGTGTAGGGGTTGGATCAAGGTAGACAACCGGGATAGTGGGGTCGTCGTCAAGCGTTTGCATGTGTTCCTGTAGTGCCAGTAACTGAGGACATTGGTGAGTCGCATGGCCCAACTCATCGCACAGCGCGCATTTGGGAGGAGCATGAAACACAGGGGGGTTTTTTACTGTCTTAGGAGGTGGGACAGCAGAGTAAGGTTGGGGGCCTCTGCCCCCAGTGGGTTTGGTAAGAGGATGGGGGGGGGTTTCGTGGAGGACGACGGGGTAGTGACACCGGGAGGTGGTTGACTAGTAGTGACAATGGGTTGCACTGGTTGCAGGATGACATCTGGTGTCGGTGGGGTAACGGGAGGCGAAAGATACCAAACGGGTAATCCTAAGGTTAAACCAAGGAGGCTGAGGGTAGCCATGATTGGGGCGCTAACTACTCCTGATGGAGGCAAGAGGAAAGGAATGGTATGGATGGGGGTAGCACCAATGTGGCTAGGTACCAAAGGGGGTTTAGGCAACAAGGGCGGTTGATTAGTAGGAGTTCGCGTATTATGGGACAGGGTACACAGATCAGACACGTTATTGGCGGGTGACGAGGGTGGAATAGATTTGAAGGTTGAGGTCATGGGTGCATCTGAGTAAACTCCAGGCCCCATAGAGGAAACAACTGAAGTGGTGGCACTCGAAACAGGTTGTTCAACCATGGGGAGAACATTTTCGGGTGCCACGGGGGCACTGGGATCATGGTAGGTGAGTTGGTCAACCTTGACCACGCGTCCCTCATGAGGGAACATCATGGTACGAAAAACAGAAGAAGCAACCGCCTGCATGGCATACATGTAGCTACGGCCAAGTAAAAGGTTATAATCAAGCTGTGCATTAATAACCTCGATGTTGATGAGGACAGTTTTGCTAGCCAGCTGGACGGGGACGTTAGTTAAGAGGCCTTGTGGTTGAGCCGAACAACCGTCGTAGGCTCGCAATGCATTTGAGGACTGATGGAGAGTGGGGAATCCCATTTTCTGCCAGATGGAGGTGGACATGACACATGTAGAGGCACCTTCATCAATAATGCATCGATGGATGACAAAATTCCGAATGGAAACGAAACTTGGAATGCTAAAGTGGAAGGCATGCGGGGTTCAGATTGGTCCAAATCAAACGCCATTACATTCGAATCATTTGGATCGATAGCCCCAATGGATGAGAGTAAAGTCTTGCGCTGCGAAGGGCAATTTTTTAAGACTTCTAACACAGACATGGCTGTGGGAGATTGGGCTAAGTCATCAACAATGTTGTAGTTTGACGTAGCCCGCGCATTGGGGTTATTATTGATACGATGAAGCGAGAAACGAGGTGCTTTGGGAGTGCCATCTAGTGGAGGTGGAGGTATATGTAACGCCTGATCAGTGGGATGAGCGTTAGTGGGTTTATCGGCAGGAGGGGCTTCAGAGGTGGAGCCATATTGGTTCCACCGGGTCTGGAGGTTGACTTCATCGGAGGACATCATCAACAAGTGGTGGGTACCTAAGTCATGCATGGGTTGATCAGGAGCAGCGTAAGTGATTTGTTGTTGGGTTGGTGTGTTGGCTTGAGGGGGAGCCAATGGTTGGGTGTTCACTACGCCTTGGGTTGGTAAGGGGTTTTGCAGCACCAAAGGTGGTTGCTGAGGTTGTGGGGGGTTGGGTGGTGCTTGAGGAGCTGCCTGCCCTTGGCGTTGGGCATCTTCAGCCCAAAGTTGCTGAAATCACTCCATGTGAGGGAAAAAATGTGTGTAGTGGCCATAGACCCAGCAAATAGAACAAGGATGGTTTGTTCGCAAATTGGGGTTTTTGGCTTACTTGGGCGGGCGATCAGGGTTCTGGTTAGCAGCGGCCGCATTATTATTATCGGGGGGATTAGGTGGTTGACCAGCTTGGTCTGTAAGTTGGTTATTTCCATGATTTTGGCCCCTACCATGGTTTTGTTGGCCCTGGTTGCATTGGTTGTTCTGGTTTTGCTGCGGGTTTTGTTGGGCGTAAACTTTCCCTTGGGCAGCAGGTGGATTATGAGGTTGTGCAGGTGCAGGAGCAGGCTGTGGTGGATGATATGTAGGTGGAGGCTACGCAGGTGCAGCAACTTGAGCAGGTTGCTGATAGGGCTGCGGATCAGGTTGTGGGGTTGCCGTAGGGGCTGCCTGTGGTGAGTAATAAGTGGGTTGGGCTGGTGAAGGCGCAGGGGCTGGTGCAGCCTGCTGGTGGTAGTAGGGCTAAGGTGCGACTGGGGGGGCGTAAGCCAGAGTTGCATGACCAAAACACTGAGGTGGACATGAGGGTCCATGGGTATGGTGGTGATGTGTCATGGGAGCATACGAGTTGGTGGCTCCAGGCTGTGAGGTAGCTCGTGAGAGGTCAGGGCCAGGGGTAGGACGTGCTATGGAAAATGGTTGAGGATGCGAATAGATATGGCCAATGATGCTGTCGGCAGTGTGGGATGCCCCTGGCGCATCGTGTTGGGAGGACTCGCCACAAGGGGCGTCAGGTATGATGGTATAGAGATAATCTGAATGGGCGTAAATGAGGTCGAATTGCTGGGCCTTAAGGATGGCCTCTTCTTCAGACTGGGGTCGTTTGGATGCCACATCCTTAGCAATGATAGGAAGAAGGGATTTGAGGAACCAATCAAGGAAGATCCGGTCGTCTAATTTGATCTTGCATAAGCTATGGTGTTGACGCCACTCATGAATGTGGTCCGTGATGTGGGTAGCCGTGCTTTGTTTGCATGATAGGAGGATCTCAACGCCTACATCATAGAAGACAGGTAACTGGAAGAACTGCAGGAAGGTCGAGGCAAGGGAAGCAAAGGTGGCATGGGTTCCATGGGGTTGCTCGATATACCACTTGGCCCCAGAGCCAGTGAAGGTGTGCTGTAAGAGACGGAGGCGAATAGAGTCGTCCACTATGGATTTGGAGGAACACCATAGATGGAAGGACATGATGTGGTTTTGCGGGTCCTCACCGGCCTTGCCCTCAAACTTAGGGATGCTGGAGGGGAGCTTGGTGGGCATATGAGGCCATGCAGGGTCGTGTCGGATAGGGTCATTGGTCAATCTGGCTAGATCGAGGAGGTTGAGGCTAGCCATGAATGGCAAACTGGAAGATGGATGTGACACAGTAGTGGGTTGGACCGAGTTGGGGCCAATGCCCCCAAGTGGAGGGGTAGTGTTAGGGAGGTTTCCCCCAAGTGGGGGGACTAAGGTGGTATAGGATGGTCCGGCGCCACCATGGGTAGTGTGAGCCACTGATGGAGTGGGAATAGGTAATCCTACTGCGGGAATCGATGCTATGAGGGGAACGGTAGATGGGGGCCCCGTGGAGGGCATACCCATAGCAGGTGTGATAACTGGTGTAGTGGTGGATGTGCCACCAATGGTCCCTACCAAGATGGGAGTGGGAGTCATGCCATCCATGGGGCTAGTAGGGGCAGTGTAAATGGGGTTCTCAGACTCTGGCTTAGAATCGGAAGTAAAATAAGGGGCGTCAATATCTGGTGACGGATTCCTATGCCGCTGATGAGTGGAGTCAAGTGAGGATGACCTGTGTCGATGACGGGTGGTGTCAAGTGAACCGTGTTGCGGGGGTTCACCCCTGAGGCGCCAAGAATGTCTCGGGGACTCAGTGGTGATAGATGGTGTCAAATCTCTGTGGGTTGAGGTGAGTAAAAAATAGCTCAAAAACCCTAATGCAACCAAGTGTGCAGAAGGAGAGCTCAAAAAATAGGGCACTCAGGCCAACAACCAACTCAAAACACCTACTGTAAAAGCTGTGCTACAATAGGTGGAGTGTCAATAGAAATGGTCAGAATACCAACAAACAGCAGGTTTCCTAAAAATAAAAAACGGTGGACTCACTAGACCAAAAGGAGGTAAGGGAGCATGGAAACACCTAACTAAAAGTATTCTGACTTAACTAGACATATCCTCTACGAGGTGATGAAATCCAAGTCAGACAATATGAATAGGAAAGCCAAGTGGCTAAGATATCCCCCTACCAGGAGGGACATCGGGTAGTCAAATCCTATAAGAATGGCAACTAAGATACCCCGTTCATGACACGTCCAGAAAGGTGAATCTGCCGCTTGGTCCTTTTACCGCAATACCCCTATACAGGGATATCCCAAGAACTACGAAAGGTAGCCCTTCAGTTACTGAATGGAGTGCGATATTCCACTCAGGCCTCCGGAACCAATCTCATGACTTCAACCCTCCTAAGGGAGAGGCCCTCCGGTAAACTGGTTGTGACCGTGCCAAAAAATACTAGGGGATTTTGGTTCCCTAATTGGACAACAGCTATGTCTCAAGTGTAAATAACCGAGGGGTGTTATTGGAAGCCTATCCTCCCAATCCTACCTAACTACAAAAATTCTTTTGTGTTCCCCAAGTGGGGTTAGAATGTTGGTTGAGTTAAGTAGTTTTTAAGGCTCACTTGAATTAGGTGACAGAGTGTGTGCTCTTGAGTTGATGAACCCAGAATAGAAGTGCCACACACAAAGGGGGAAACTTCCTAGCTAACAGTAGTACTGAATTCAAAAATTTAAACATGCAACATTTTCTGAATAAAGATGCTGAAATTGTAAAAACAATGCTGTAAAAAAGGGAACAGAAATAATGGTGCAGAAAAGGCTGTAGGGAAGTAGGGCTGCAGGTAGAATAGATGGCTGTGCAAGGGAAAAAAATATTGCAGCAAAGGGGCTGGGTTCAAAAAAAGGAAAAAAACTTGCAGAAATCAGACTGCGGGTCTGTGGCGAAATCGTGCGGTCGGGCCGCAAGTTAGAGGGAAACAGGTGCGATCGGGTCACAGCTAAGGGGCTGAAACACACGGTTGGGACGCGGGAAAATGGCCGACAGGCGCTGTCGGGTCGCAGCTAAGGGGCTGAAACACGCGGTCGGGACGCGGGAAAATGGCCAACAGGCACAGTCAGATCGCAGCAAACAGACTGATTAGCTGCAGCCGAAGCCCAGGTAATAGACTTGAATCCGCCGGTAGGGCGCTGGAAACAATATGAGGGCCGCGGTCGGGTCACAGGTAAAGGCCTGAAAGACGTGGTTGGGAGGCGACTGTGGAGGGAAAAAACACGGTTTATAGCGGCCAAAAGGAAAAAACAAAAACTGAAACCAGAAATTAAAAACATAGTGGAGTCGCCAAAACTGTGGCTAGGGTTTTACCCCTAGCTTGTGCGAATGAGCACCTACTAAGGAGAATGGACTCCTTAGTAGCAGTTCAATAAAATGGAAATAAAAATGCTAAACGGGAATAAAAACTAATCTAAAACACGTGCATGAAACAAAACAACAAAATATAAAGAATGGTTTTTTATTGATATTACCTTCGATGTGGAGGTTGGTGAAGCCCTTTGCGTTGATCCGAGAGGTTGCTCTGAGCTCCAGCTGCTCCTTCTCTTTCTCCGGTGGTGGAAATGGGCCAAAAGGGGCTCTCAATGGTGAAAGTAGCTCAAAGGGTGAGCTAGGGTTTCAAGAGCAATTTTGGCAGAGTAAGGATGCTTGTGATTGTGGATGTGAAATAAGGGGTCTCCACCACCTATTTATAGTTTTTTAGTGGTGGAGTGCTGGCCCATGGTTTTGGAAACCATATGGTTTAGGGTAGTTGTTTAGGGTTTTTTCCTCCTTTTCCTCATTATTTTATATTTTTTCTTCCCTTTTGGGGATTTTTGCTATTTTTAGAGGAATTTTGGATATTTTTTGGAGGAAAATGCCTTTTGGAGGCATTTTAGGCCTTTTGGAGGATTTTTAGTGGGATTTTCAGGGTTTTTAAGGGAAATATGGTAGGAAAATGGACAAATGAGCCATGTAGTGGGGTAGATGAGGTAGTGAACACTTTTTGGGTGTTAACAGAGGGAACCCAAAAAAGTTCATGTCCCTTATGATTTCTGGGTTGCATCGGATACAGTGTTCAGAAGCACAAGCAATGCTTCTATATAGATTTATGATTGATACAACATACTGGTACCATAGAGACTCTGAATCTCCGACAGTGGGTCCCTACAACTATGTACCATTCCAGATCCAAACCATCAGTCATGAAGATATAGCATTACCTGATAATGCCATGGGTCCAAGGTAGCAGTTCTTCATACCACTATTGTATTCAACCTCTTCTTGAGGCAACCACTATGTATCATCAGTTTTACATGATCAGCTTTTGCATTGTAGAGATTAGATCACATTATTGTTTTGACATCATTATGAGCATGGGGATGCATGCCTCATCCATATACATGTCACACATTATTTGTATCTCACCCATTGATGGGAACCATATTAATACAAAAACCAAAATCCACCATGCCCCAACCCAAGAAGCACCATCTCTCCCCAGAAAATCCTATGATGTCCATCGACCATACGATGAGCTCCTGCCCTCATACATCAAGGGGGAAATAACCCAAAATATCCCTCAGTAAGATTTACATGACCTACACCACCTAAAGACATCCATCTCACTACCCTCATTTGACCCCCACACCCTTACAAAAGGCTCAAAAACATGAAAAGGACTTAAAAACCCCTAAAAAGAGCCAAAATAGCTCTCATAGAGGCTAAAACCTCCAAAAACGGGTCAAAACCCCTCAAAGGAGCTTAAAACCACCAAAGGAGCTAGGAATTGGGCGAAAGGGGCTTAAAGCCCAAAAAAGGGGCTAATTCCCTAACCAGGAGCTTAAAACCCTAAAATCTCAAGGAAAAACTATAAATAAAGGGGTGGGTTCACTCTCAAAACACTTCTTCTCTCCCTATCGTTATGCTTCCCGTGTGAGTGCCTTGAGACCCTTTGCCTCTCAAGCCATTCAGCCCTCTCTTGTTTTCTAACCATTTCCTGCAGTGTTTTCATAGCTTAGCTCTAACATTTCTTTGCAGGTTTTCTTCCACATACAAGAACCCTACCCTTTCGTCCTATATATGGAAGGTAGTTGTTCCTACCTGTAGCTAGGGTGAAAGCCCTACTACACTCCATTATATATTTTTTATGATGTGGACTACACATGGGATTACCCAAGGATATTATACCTCAAGGTATAAGTGTAGGATTTACACATAATGGATTTTGATGTAAAACTTGAGTTAGGGTCTAGAATCTAGCAATTTAATAAACCCCTTATTTCTAAATCAATATTTACATCCTCCAGTTCCTATCCCATATAACAACTTCACTCCTATAAGACAACATTCTTAATTCATATAAGATGTTTCCACTAATGCATATAAATTTATAACTCTAATCTTTGAAGATGACGTTTTAGAACACCTAACTCTTATAACCATAACCACTATCCCTTGTAACATTTATCCTCAAACCTTATTAATTCGAACACCTAAGACTAATAATAATAACCATTATCCCTCATAACCCATTATGGAACAACTAATACCTAAGCCATATAACTTTTATCCCCTATATCCACTTACCACCAACCCATATGAACCTATAATATATCATTAAATCCATGTAAACCCTAACCCTTATGACCATGAATTCATAACCCCTAACACCTATAACATATAAGTTTAATCCTTAATCATAACACTTATAATCCTTAACACCTAATACACATATGTCCTTCACCCATTTAACATGTAACACTTAACCTTTATAATCCCTTATATACCTATAACACGATAACCCAGAATCACTATAATCCTTCACACCTAACCCCTAATCTCTAATCCATATAACTTTTATTACCCCCATCCACAATAAACTCAATATAGGTAATAAAAATTATAACACTTAGTGCCTGTAAGTCCTAACCCTCATAATCCATTAAATCCATATTAATAATTATTTCCAATTTATTTCATGACCATGAACTTCAATTCTAACGTTAGAATAGGTTATAAATTAATAACTCAAATGTTCCTAGAAATAAAGTGTCCTCATCCAATCCTCATTGTGGTGGGGCATATAAGGCATAACATTAAGGCATATGTACACTATTACTTTTATGATTGACATGGTTATCTTAAATGGAATAATTAATATCATTGTTATCAATAGTTGTTAATGAGGTTATGGAAAGATCTTGATATATAAGTAATTGGTAGTTTCATGTAAGAGGGTTGATATTAATGGTGATCATGATGATGACGATGAGGATGATGATGATGATGAGGGTGATGGTGATGATGATGATGACGATGATGATGATGATGGTAATGATGATGATGATGATGATGATGTCGATGATGATGATGATGATGATGATGATAATGATGCTAATGACGATGACGAGGAGGATGATGGTGATGATGAGGATGATGGTGATAATGATGGACATGATGATGATGATGGCGATTATTCTAGTGAAATCCAAATTAAGTATGATGGCGATGATTCTAGTGAAATCCAAATTGATGATGGCGATGTCTCAAACTTGTGTTCTTGTTAAAACATTTATGTATGATTCTAGAGAAATCCAAATTGAGTTCCATTAGTTTCATTGGAAATAAGGCATATCAAGCTACAGCAGTTTAAAATTTTAGAGTTTCATTATGTGCAAGGTTGGCCCACAATACAATCTCCAAATCAAGGTTTTAAAAGGTGTGCTAATTTGAAATTAGTATAACTTTTGACTAGACGGTTTAATTTAAGCGATTGAAAAATCGTTGAAAAGAGTAAACACAGAAGAATATGCTAGAAAAAAATCACTATTTGGGATGATCAATTTTAGAATTGTGAGGATGGATGTCGAGGATTTTTATTAGACCTCAATTCAAAACCAATGGTGATATGTATGTTTAGAGGAGATAAAGATAAAGATTAAATTGATCACATGGGATGGTTGAGGATGGAAAAGTAAAATGAAAAACATCCTTTTGGAGCAAGTATTTATTTTTATGGTGTAATTTTTTAATTGGTGGAACAATCTTGATAAATTTACTAGACAGAATGCCACATGGAAATTTTTAAGAAGAAGGGTGATTAGTTGTCTAAGATGCAATCCCTTACTGAATCACTCATTAAGAAGGTTAAGGACTTAAAGCAATGTGTTGAGGCCTCAAAAAATCCCTAATCCTGCTGACTTGGGGCCGCTCCTTTTAACTTTTCAAAATCAAATATTTAGGTTGCTTTGTCCATTGATTGTATCCTCTTGGTTTTAATTCATTGATTAGTTGATGTTTGAATGAGTGATTTGTGCTTGACGACCTAATAGTTTCTTCCACTTCATATTACATACACGATGATGGTGATGATGATGGACATGATGCTGACGATAACGATGATGATTTCAATGATGATGATAATGGCGACGATGTTGATGATGCTAATGATGATGATGGCGATGATGATGTTGACGATGATGATGATGATAATGATGGTGATGATGATGATGATGATGCTAATGATGATGAGGATGATGATGATGCTGAGGATGATGATGATGTTGAGGATGATGGTGATGATGATCATAGGTCAATGATGGTGATGACGACGACAATATGATGATGGTGATGATGATCACAGGTCAATGATGATGATGATGATGTCGGTGATGATGATAATGACGATGATGATGTCGATGATGATGATGATGATGATGATGGTGATGATGATGATGATCATGCTAATGATGATGAAGATGAGGATGATGACAATGATGATGATGGTGGTGGTGATGATGATGACGGCGCTAATGATGATGACGATGACAACGACGACGATGATGATGATGGTGATGATGACAATTATGAAGGTGCTGATGAGGATGATGATGACGATGATGATGATGATGATGCTAATGATGATGATGGTGATGATGATGTCGATCATGATGATGATGATGATGATAATGATGGTGATGATGATGATGACGATAATGATGGTGACGATGATGATGATGAGGATGATGATGATGTTGATGGTGATGGTGATGATGATCAAAGGTCAATGATTATGATGATGACGATGATATGACGATGATGATGATGGATGTCATTGATGATGATGACGATGATGATGGTGATGATTATGATGATGGTAATGATGATGATGATGCTAATGATGATGACGATGAGAATGATGATGATGATGAGGATGATGGTGATGATGATAATGATGACACTAATGATGATGATGGTGATGATGATTTCGATGATGATAATAATGGTGATGATGATGATGATGATAATGATGATGACGATGAGGATGATGGTGATGTTGAGGATGATGGTGACGATGATCACAGGTCAACGATGATGATGACAACAATGATATGATGATGGTGATGATGATGATGATGATGTCGATGATGATGATGATGACGATGATGATGTCGATGATGATGATGATGATGATGGTGATGATGATGATTCTATGATGATGACGATGAGGATGATGATGATGATGAGCATGATGGTGATGATGATGATGGTGATGATGATGGACATGATGATGATGATGGCGACGACGACGATGATGATGATGATGATGTTAGTGATGATGACATCAATGATGATGATGATGATGATGATGATGATTATGGTAATGCTGATGATGATGAGGATGAGGATGATGAGGATGATGGTGATGATGATGATGGTGATGATGATGATGAAGATGATGATGAAGATGATGATGCTAATAATGACAATGATGTTGATGGTGAGGATGACGATGATGAAGAAGAAGAAGAAGATGATGATGATGACGACGATGACGATGGTGTCAATAATGATGATGATGACGATGCCAATGATGATGATAGCGATGGTTTAAACATAACTAAATAGACGTAAACATAATAAATTATGCAACAAGATGTTGTCATGACATATTACCTCCAAGAATCCAAAATTGCTACAATGTCATTCAGATTCTTCATCCTCATCATAGTTAGAGTCACTCTCATCATCGTCATCGTCATCCTCTTTGTCCTCATCCTTGTCATCGACAACATCATCGTCATCGTTTCAAGGATTCATACATGGAAAGGACTACCATGTATATGGAAGAGGTGTAGTGAATGGAAGTGCATTTCAGGGATTCGTACATAATGAGAATTTTTAACAATGCATTGAATCACATTCATATAAAATGTCATTGATTTAGCATGACTATGATTATGTCAATGATGATGATGATGATGATGGTGATGAAGATGATGATGATGCTAACGCTGATGATGGTGATGATGATGTTGATGATGATGATGATGATGATGATGATGATGATGAATATGATGATGATGATGGTGGTGATGATGATGAGGATGAGGATGATGGTGGTGGTGATGATGATGATGATGATGATGATGGTGATGATGAGGATGATGATGATGATGAAAATGACGATGATGATGCTAATTATAATGTCGATGAGGATGATGGTGGTGATGATGGTGATGAATATGATGATGAAATATAGGAATTGTGTGTGCAAAATAGGCATGCAATTTTCATTCTTTCATCCATAATACTATAACAATGTTTTCCTACACCTCAATTTAGCTTCATTGAAAAATTATGAAAAACATAAAGGGAATGAAAAAAGGGGAACACAAAGGAAAATAAAGGAAAATTATAAATTAGACATTACAACTCATATATTAGGATGTGCATTCATAGGCATAGAGATTCATATCCATCCATGGGAGTGTAGTCTTTAATAGAACTAAAAGAACATATTAACCAATCCTCATAACCTATAATATTGACATGAATAGATTTTATTTCCCCACAAAGTATCCCCATATGAAAACATCCTCCCATATAAATCCCATTGCTTTAGAGGACTTCCATTCTTGGCTTGTGAGGTTGGAAAGCTAGGGGGAGATTGGCTCCCAATACGTAATAGAATGAATTCAAACATTTGAGACAATGGAAATAGCTTATATATTTACTTGATACCAATGTACTAGGATTTTATTCCTTTCCTAAAATATTAAATCCTTCATTATCTTATAAATACACTAAGAAAAAGGTGGTGTAAGAATTGCATATATGAGCATGACTTTGATTTTTATTTTTACATATAATTATTTATCATTATTCATTAAACAAGTACACAACAATCCCTCTATAAAATATAATTTCATAACAACTATTAAAAAACCCTTAGTGACTTTGTATTCTTGCAAGTAGATACAAAACTCACATACCTACACTTAAAAACCTATTTAAGGAGTCCACAAATAAACCTAGAGATAACAAAAAAAGAAGATAATTTCATCATTTTGTTTCTTCCCAAATTCCATATAATGATAAAATCAACCATGAGAGAAAAACACATATAAGTTGGAAATATCCTAGTGTTTGTCTACAAAGATCGGTACACACACTACAATTTTGTATGCTTGTTTAGATTGAATATATTTACTTTCTAGATTCTACTTTATCCCACCTAAAAACATATGTTGTGTGCCTAATATAGAATGTGAATAACTTGTGAACTATCAACACAAAATCTAAAATTATGGTCATCTCTAGTGTAATAGGCATTACACTTTTACGTTCCAAATGCACTTTTCCAATTTGGTAAAACACACGAAAATGACATAATGCAAAATATTATTTTCTATAGGAAAAATAAAGTACTACATAAAATAGGTTTGTGTAATAGTCAATGATTCTGATTAGTATGCCACCCTTGAGGAGTCCCCATACAAAAGCACAATATAGGTCCCATGGGACTTAACGACATATGTACCTATGTCTATAAACATATAGATATATTTTTTAACAAGTGAAACTAAGGGTGAAAAGACTACATGCAAATAATCCAAGTGTTTTGATACAAATAATGCAAATAAAACTTCATGATCCTTTCATTGCTATAGTGACGTTATGGACCTTTCATCGCTATAGAGACATTATAGAAATTTCATCGCAATAGCCATGAAATTTCATTGCAATAGCCACGAAAGGTCCATAACATCGCTATAGCGACGAAAGTCGGGGGCATTTTCAATTTTTTTCAAAAATTTAAATTCTTTTTCCACGAAAAAGACACTTTTAACTTTTTCGTGGAAAACTTTTGTGGGAATTTTGAGCCATATGTAGTAGTGATTGGTCCACAAATATTAGAGTGCACAATCTCAAGTGGTGTACGTGCTCTGTATGACTTTCTGAATGGAAACCTCTCTCTATGTTTCTTTCCAAAAATGTATCCTTCACAAACTCTTTATGGTTTTTCGACTAATGGAAATCCTTTCACCATATGCTTCGTGTGCAGTAGCTTCAACCCACCAAATTTTAGATGTTCAAATCTAAAATGCCACATCCAAGACTCATCCTAAAACTCTAATTGAAATGTTGCTTAAACTTTGGAGTTGTCCTTTTTGGAGTATTTTTCACAGTGCTTGTCTTTTTCTTTGCTTTATGCCTTGAATACAACTCTTGAAGTTTCCTTTCCTTTCATGGTTGGAATTATCCTCCAAGGAAACAAGCGAATGCTTTTCATTGGTAATTTTTTTATCAGTTGATTTCTTGGACATAAGTATTTAATCACTCAATGATTGTCTTCCATGTAGACTCTATAACGCTTTTGCATTAGTTGTCCAGTTCTCATCAAATTGTGTTTCAGACATTCGACATAATAAACATCAAGCATGGTATTTTGCTCCCCTTGTTTGGTTAAAATGCCAACAGTTCTTTTTCCCAAAACAATGACTTGGATATCACTTGCAAGTGTGACATTATTTTGATCTAGTTTATTTAGGATGAAAAACATTTAAATTACCAGTCATATGATTGCTACAGCATGAATTTAAATATCATATGTCACATGGATTTTCTTGGACAACATTGCATTCAATTGGGGATGCACATGACAAAAAAATTGTGCTTTTTTTTCTTGAATGGTTTTTCCCTTGCTTTCCTTGGTCATATTGCTTCTTCCTGCATTCATATGCAAATTGTCCAAATTTCTTGTAATAATGGATATGAATTTTTTATTTATCAAACCTATGACCACTTTGATAATTGGGATTTTGATTATGTCCTCTACTAGTGACCATTGCAAGACTGCTGTTGCATCCTCCTATAGAAGGAATTCTTCCTCTACCTCTAGAGTTATATCTCCCTCTGCCTCTTCCACAAATTATAAATGATTGTGCTGCAAATGACATTCAAATGATGTATTCGATCTAATGATTCTATGTTCATGATTAATGAGTGAGGCTTGTAACTCATCAATGGTAAACTAAGACAAGTCTTTGTTTTCTTGCAAGGTCAATGTTACACCGAAATATCATCACCTTCATGTTATGACATAGGTATTCCCTTGTCTTCTCCAATCCCTCAAATTTTTCCTCGAGAAATGAAGGAAGAAATTATCTTCTTGCATTTTTTCCTTGATTTGAGTGGGTAATGCTCCTCTTCCATTGACAAAAATAATTACCCAAGTCAGCAACGCTCCTGAAACATGAGAAAAGGGAGCTTCCACCTCCTCTATCCTTAAAACAAGAAGCGTTAACCCCTTAACACCGTTGGTTTTATTTATTAGAGTAGCGGTGATCATTTTTTCAAGAGAAAAAAGAGAAGCTTTGAGAGGATTCTCAAAGCTTACCTCTGTGGAGCCTCATCCCTATTGTTTAGGACTAGTTGGAGCTCAATATCCTTCATTCTTGGATCTTATCTCCACCTCACCCATGAGATCCTCAACCATACCTATCCCCCCATTCCTTTAAATATTGGATCATCCCCCATGGGAGGGAGGAGGAAGAATTTTGTTGCATACCCAAAGTATGTCAAAATAATTCTTGAGCTATTGGAGGCAAGGTGAAGTTAGAGGAAAGGAGCCATTGGAAGGAACTCTCAACACCAAGGCATAAATGTTGTAGTCTCTCCAATCATTTCTAATAAAAAATGTCTTTTCTTTCCCATATTTACTATGTCATTTGTATCTATTGCTTGATTCCTTGGTCACAAGCATAGATATAGTTGATTATATTGTATGCTATCTTTTTTTTCTTGTTATCTTCCATCTTTTATAGGTTCTTCTGCAGTATCATAGGAGAAAGCTTCAAGGACAGTGAGTGTTAGAATGGTCAAGTTAAGATTAACTATTTAACCTATCTAATCAACCAACAACATATCATAAAAGATAAGAACATGAAAATAAAAGGACAAGAGAACACTGATATACGTGGTTCACCCTAATGGGTTACATCCATGGGAAGGTAGTCTTCTATTACCTCCAACATGTCTTCTCCAATATTACAAGAGAGAAAAACACAAATAACCCAAAGAATATAGATGATGTATAATAGTGTCACAATAGTACCACTACTACATCAAGAATCCATTATATGTAGAGACTCACTTGACCCTATCCTATACTAAGAGATGAGGAGGAATTACTCTCACATATTGCATGTGGATAATATAATTCTCCAAAATGACATCTCTTAATACAATACCATGGAAAAATACTCTACATGTAACAAATATAAAATAAAATAATAATTAAATAATTAATAATTAGGTTAACTAAGTTAGGTTATGAAATGGGGCGTCTCCTCAACATCAAATTCCCAAGCCATATTTAAGGCAGGGCCACTATTGTAACATATCATCTCTTTTATCCTATCATCTAATATATATTATTCTCCAACATGATAGTCGGATTCTATTATTGAGAGATAAACTGGACTCGGTTGCTCCATTTGGTATCAGAGCGGATTCGCTCCTCCACTTTGAGCTCGGACTCAGCTTAGCATTTCCTCATCGATTCCTACTTGAGCTTAGACTTGGATCCTCCATTCCTTATTTTTTCAGCTACTTACTCTCACCCATATCTCTTTGTCATGCTCCACCTCACCACTCTACCCGCACACTCCCACAATCCATTCTCTCCACATTTCATTTGCGGCTCGTGCTGCTCACTTGATGCTCCTCCAACCTGTGATATCCTCCTTTCTCTCATCGTGATCCTTCTTATGCATCACTACTCAGCTAGCTCACATGCCATCCCTATCAGGAGCCTTTGTTCCTCCCACATCTCCCCGATTTGTGCCTTCCCTTCTTCCATAGCCTTCACTCCAGTCCCACGTGCTCCCAATTAGTGCACCCTCCCATATTCTCCACCATCTCCCTCAACCATCGCCTCAATACCCACCACACCATCTCCTCCACTGCACCGCGCTCTCCTCTACTACGCATCTCCCCCTCCCTTTCGCTCTGCCCTTCTGTGCATCCTCCACCCACCTTCTGCGCATCCTCCCACCCGCCTCCACCTCCACGCACCACCTCCTCGCTTCCACCACCACCATCCTCCTTCCTCGCCCTCATCCTCATCCTCCTTCCTCACACTCACCCTGCTACTCATCGACGCACTGTCACATGTCATCACTCCCTCCACATCCATGACTGACAACCAAAAAACCATGACCTGCAACCAGAAAAATAAACAATATATTATAACATAAGAAAAAAAAATATAATATTGTAATATAATATATTTTAAAAAAATCAAATATTATATTTATTATAATACAAATAATATTATAATATTTGTTTATAAAAAAAAAACTATATACAAAATATTATATAGTTTATGAAAAATAAAAATAATATTAATTAATATATTATTATTCAAATTTCACCTCAAAAGCCAAAATAGCGTTGAAATACATACCTCCGCATACAAGGTCCAAGACCATGGAGGAACTGAAAGAGAAAATAAAAAAAATGGAGAAGGACATCAAGTCCCTTGTTGCTAACCAAAAAGGCTTGAAGGAAGAGATGCAAAATAACAATACAGTACTCAAAGATGAGCTTGTTTTGGTACTAGAAAGAAGGTTGGATAGCAAATTTGACATCTTGAGTGAAAAACAAAAATACCTAGATGACAAAATGAGTACCATGACTCAAAACATAAACACCTTAACACACAACATGAGCACCATGACGCAGAACCATAATACAATAATCAAGATGTTACAAAAGTTCATGCCTAGTCCAAGCCAAGTAAGCAGTCTAGACATGTTAGATTCCTGATTTCATGTTGCCACCCAGAAAACACTCGTAAATAATCAAGAAGAGTTGCAAAAATAAATAAAGATTAAAAATGCAACACTTAAGTAAGAGATAGAAACAAAAGTACTGCCAGATATGGAGGCACGATTAAACAACAAAATAGATGCTATCAGTAAGATAGTAGAGAATAAAAAGGCTAAAAATCACTGCCAACAACGAAGCAATTCAAATATGTCACTTTCATTGTCCAGTAGTTCCGAGCCACCATCCAACCGTAAGGAAAAAGGAAATCAATATCGTCCTCACAAAGTGTACTCACCTATGGCAAAAGTAGAGTTGTCAAAATACAATGGGGGTGAAGACCAATGCATTGTTTGGCTAAACAAAGCAGAAGAATACTTAGACATTTACAATATTCAATATGACGAGGAGAAGTTGAAATATGCGTCAATGCATATGGAGGGGTACGCCTATAATTGGTACTTATGGTGTACGAGAGATAATTTTACCTACACCTTGAACTTGTTCAAAAATTAATTTTTTTAATATGTTTTAAGGAATCAAAGAAGATGAATTTTTCAATAAACTTACTAGATTACAAGAGGTTGGAAGAATTGAGGAATTCACACATCAGTGGGAATCCTTATCAACACGAGTATTTGGGTTGTCTGACAAGTAAAGACATGAAACCTATTTAGGAGGTCTTAAACCACACCTCCAAAAAGAGTTAAAGTTGCATGAGATACCTAACGTAGAAGTAGCAAGACATAAAGCAAAAGCCGCAGAACACAAATTGGAAGGAATTAAAACAAGAGGCAATACCCATTATCGGCAAGAAAAAGAGACACAATGTAGGTAATGTGCAGATACTTTGTCACCCGGTCATCAATGCCACAAACCTCAATCATATGCCTACGAAAGGGAAAATAGATCGAAGTCATCTAACAGTTACTCTGATAATAGAAAAAAGAAGAAAAACATATGTTGTCGATGCGGTGATGACTAGACCCCTTGTCATAAATGTAGGAACAATGAGACAATACAGTGCAAAATAATCAATGGAAAGTAAGTGCAAGTCTCTGCACAAGATACCTCATCTGATTATAATACCCACATCGAGTCAGAATAAAGAACGACACTAGGAAAATACTTAAGCTTTGAGGACAAAGCTTCCTTAAAGGGAGTGGCAATGTAACAAATATAAAATAAAATAATAATTCAATAATTAATAATTAGGTTAACTAAGTTAGGTTATGAAATGAGGTGTCTCCTCAACATCAAATTCCCAAGCCATATTTAAGGTAGGGCCACTATTTTAACATATCACCTTTTTTATCCTATCATATAATATATATTATTCTCCAACATGATATTCGGATTCGATTATTGAGAGATCAATTGGAATTGGTTGCTCCACTACACAATTAAATACACCACCATATAACTATGGGTTAAATGTATTACTCTTTTACATAAGATTGTAGACAAATTTTGACATAATACAAAGACATTATTACCTTCCAAGGAATATAATATATCCCAACACTCCCCCTTAACAATGGCTGGGAGAAGGGCGCACACTAACACTTAGGAAGGAAGGATTCATTCCTACTCCCCCTTTATGACAACTTCCAGAAGAACCAAAGCTGCAAATAAGAAGAACACTTCGGCCGATGGAATTTGATGATGAACAACTGCTTCTCACTGAATCATGAAAGTGCAAATGAGCCAGGTTGTACGATGAAAGACCCAACAATAAAATGTCGAGAACATGTGATGGAATCCAATCGCAAGATGCCTATATCACAACAAGAATCATCACAACCATACATGATAGGTGAAGAACTCTAATATAACATCCACACCAGTCTACAAATACCTTCTGATGACCAATATTACAAAACGTGTGGCTAAGAACACCACAACAGTGTACAAAAAAACTAGATGGCCAATACACATGCGGATAGATGACATTCTTCCAATAAAGGTGCAATATAAATATCTGTAGAAGACCTCAAACATCGAAGAAACAAGACCCTAATGGTTTATACATCAAAAATGATATCATACAGATGAACATCATGACTTTGACAGTAAAAGATGGTGCTTCATTATTCCTGGAATAAGGTGAAAGCCTAAATAGAGAACTTATTTGCATAAGAACTTTCAAGATTAAAGCATATAAAGATCATAAAATAAAGTTTCTCATACAAAAATGAAAATGCTTATATACCAAAGGTTAGAAAACATCATATAAAGGAATGGCAACATAATATGATCAAATAAAATATTAACTTGCTCATTAAAGAAAACAAAGTTACTTTTACACATTAAGTGTTAGCCACAACATATAAATAGTGAGCCAAAGATTTCACTTAAATATATGAAAATTTAGTCATCAAGCAACTAATCTGAAGCATAGGTGCATTTATTATTAGTATGATGTTAATATGCAAGAGATGAATGCCCTGAAAATGTCAATGCTTCCATATAGGAACGTTATAGACAAGTAGGCAGGGATGATTTTAAGGAACCATACTTATTTATAAGTGTATAAATGTTGGTGAATATTACCAATTCTTAAAACACCAACTATAAAATGATTGGCGATATTTTTCAAAAAATATTTTAATTTCCAAGGATTTTATATCATTTATATAATAATTTGGTGATTTTTAGGGTGAAAAAAATTTACCCCATTAAAATTGGGCGAAATAAGGCTTCAAAATATGCAAAATGGCGAATGTTTTTTGGGAGAAAACATGGAAAATATCCCATTGGGATAAAATTTGCCCCTAAAATTATCCCTACAAGTAGGAACAAGATAACCTCTGCAATCACAAGAAGTAAACAAGAAGTAAATAAAGAAGCATCACCAGTCATATGTTTAGATGCATCAGAATCTATTATCCATTCCATGTTAGAAGAAGAATTATTAGGCAAAACAACAGATGCACATAAAGCTACTTGAGAGTCATGAGAAGTTTTTTTTTAGCTTTAGCCATTAAACGTTTTGCTTTAAAAAAATTATTTTCAAGATGGTTAGTTTTACCACAATGTTTACAAGGATCATGTACTTTCTTCTGTTTACTATTTCCATTAGAAGCATGAGAAACATGTCAAGAATTAGTATTAGAAGGATTAGAACCTTTAGCATTATTAAAAATTTTCTCATGATGCCTATTAAGTGCAGTTAGAGCTTTATTAGGTGTGAGTTTTCCTGAAAGAATTAATCTTTCTTGCTCATTGATCAATCCTTTACAAAAATCATCAAAAGTTTGCTTCGTAGTACTTTGAGACAATTCTAGAGCTCTATTCCTAGTTTGGATGAACATATCAAAACAAGATGGCATTTTATGTTCTACAAGAATAATAAGAGTAGTGTCAGTTTTTTGTAATCTTTACCACAAATATTTAATTTCTCATTTAAAGTTTTCAATTCAGCAAGATATAACTCAACTCTTTCAAAGTCAGCAGATTCGAGGTTAAAGATCTTCTTTTCAAGATAATATGCAGAAACATCATCAGATTTATCAAATAAAGAGGAAAGAATTTCCATACCTGAATCGAGTTGTCTTCTGCCTCAATACCTACCTAAATACTATCTATAACAGTTTGACCAATGAGCCCCCTTGCTTGATCACTTTTAGCTTCCCATATAGCCAAATCATCAGCAGCAATAGGTGTCTTGTGTTCACCATTAACTAGCCTCCAAATATTCTTACTCCTGAGAACATCAATCATCTTTCTCTTCTAGGCAAGATAGTTAGAACTAACTAATTCAGGAATAGAAGCTACTTCAGAAGTCATAATGAGTAAAATTTTGTTAAGAAATAAGAAACCCTAATACTGAAAAATGATAGAAAAACAGTGAAGAACTTGAAAACAATTACACTTCACTGATCTGAATTTGCAAAATCACAGTTAGAAACATAGTAAAGAAAAGAGGATAAACTTTCACTTATAACCCTATGAAAAGATGTTCCCAGAAAAGCCCAGTCGTCTATTCTGGTCACGTAGGTGGATCCAAAATGGATCTTCTAATTCCAAAAATAGGTTATAGTAAAAATCCGTTAAGAAAGGACCAAGTTACAACCCTTTTTTATAACTATCATTTTTATTACTAAAAGGAATCCCAAAAATGCTCAGTTTTCTATTCTAGTCATGTGAGTGGATCTAGGATGGTTGTTCCAATTCAAAAAACAAGTTATAATAAAAAACCAGTAAAAAATGAATCATTGTTCCAATTATGAAAATAGGTTATAATAAAAACAATGGTAAAACTGACCAAGTTATGGCCCTTTTGTATAACTACCATTTTTATTACTGAAAGGAAGCCCAAAAAATGCTCAGTTTTCTCTTATGGTTACGTAGGTGGATTCAAAATGGCTATTCCAATTCCAAAAATAGGTTATAATAAAAAATCGGTAAAAAAAGAAAAAGTTACGGACCTTTTGTATAACTATCGTTTTTATTACCGAGAGGAATAAATATCTCTTGGAGGGGAGCCCTGAAATCATGTAGATCTACAAAAAAAAACATCAAGAAACCCTTGAAAAAATTATGCAAAAATATTACACAACAAGTTAGGGTTAGGGTGAAAAAAAAGTTGAAATATGCCCAGATCTGAAGATAATTGTTATTGATTGAAAGCTATAGAAGGTACTAGATCATAGAAACCTACTATGATACCAAGTTATAATAGTAGAGTCAAGCTAAACTAGTTAACCTATCTAAGAAACCAACAACATATCATGAAAGATACGAACGTGAAAAGAAAAGGACAAGAGAACACCGATATACGTGGTTCACCCTAATGGGTTACATCCATGGGAAGGTAGTCTTCTATTATCTCCAGAATGTCTTCTCCAATATTACAAGAGAGAAAAGCACAAATACCCCAAAGAATATAGATGATGTACTATAGTGTCACAATAGTACTACTACTACATCAAGAATACATTATATGTAGAGACTCACTTTACCCTATTATATACTAAGAGATGAGGAGGAATTACTCTCACATATTGCATGTGGGATAATATAATTCTCCAAAATAACATCTCTTAATACAATACCATGGAAAAATACTCTACACAAGTAAATACACCACGATATAACTATGGGTTAAATGTATTACTCTTTTACATAAGATTGTAGACAACTTCTGACATAATACAAAGACATTATTACCTTCCATGGAATACAATATATTCCAACAGTGAGGACAACCTTTGAGAGAAGTATCATGGAATTTAATTCAAGTGATGAACCAGATCTAAGGGAAGTTTAACATTTGGTGTTTGTGTTTTGTTCTAGACCTAAACTATTTAGATCTAGGGAACCAACTCCTATCTATAGAGGTGCGTATTTTCGCCTAATAAAAGTGGCGACTCTGCTAGTGATCTACTTTGAATTTTGAATCTTTGGTAAGTTAAAACCTCCACCTTCAATTTCAATTTCTAGATCTACTTTTTCCATTGATAGACCTATAGATATGCTTTGAATTTGATTGATTTTCCTCTATCAGCCTTTAGATCTTCATATTTTTGGTTCACTAGGTTTTCTAGTGATTGTTTGGGTTCATTTTTCAGTCTGTAACTTACTTTTCTATTGCTTTTTTATTTTTCAAATAGTCATCTCGAGCACCGCTACTGCGCTGTATTATAAGTGTGGTTTTGGAGCTGCCACCACCTTTTCTCTGTTAGAATAAAGCAGTGCCACTCTGCTTTTTCTATGTAAAAAAAGCGATGATGGAACTGGTAACACCCTGGTGTGATCCTCCTAGAAGCGGTGCCACTGCTTTATTACTATAGACAAGAAGTGGTGCTTAGGATGGTAACGCCTTATTCAACACCTGCAAATCGCGGTGCCAGGTATTTTGTTTAGCCCGGTTTGGTATTTGATTCTTAAATGCGTGTATTAGTATTTGAGATCCATTCTTCAGATAGTTATAGTTGTTGTTTGAACTCTGCAATTTATTTTTGAATAGAAAACTCAATCAAAAATTAAAAATTAAAAAAAAGAGCCCCTCAGACACCCCTATGCTCGTGAGTGAATTCATAGGTATTCTTAAGAATTGTGATTGATGTTGGTCTTTAAAGCTTCATAGTTGGCTTTGAATAGAACTTGGTTTTGCTAGATCTTTGATTTATGCCTTCTTTAACAGAGCAAGAAAATATTCCTTTCAATTTTTCTTCATTTGTTATACATGATTTTTGTATGTTTTTCTTTTTTTCATAAATTGTGGAAAAGTCCATATGAAAGTTATTGTATAGTTTTGCGATTAGTTTATTCTTGCTTTAGTTGAAAAATATGAACACTTTTCTATAAAAGTTGTAAACAATCTTTTCTTGCTTTTCATTAGAGATCTCACTTATTTTTCAGTTCAAAAGAGAAGATTTTGTTTGCTTTAGTTAGGAATGGATCATATAAGAAAGTTTGTTGTATTTTTGTATGGGATTTATTCTATGTTTCAAAGGAGTTGGACCTCTCTCTCCCTTCCTTAAGCAGGGCATACCCCTGAAAGTTAAAGTGAATTTTTGCACACCATACTGCGTGGTTTTAATTTTTATGTCCTCACTTTATGCATCCACCTAACCATTCAATATAAAATTAAGCGCTAGTTTAAATTTAAAATTTGTAGCAAGGTGTGATAGGTTAGAGACATGTTCCAGCATCTTTAAACATAGGAGCTATCATTTATTTCTTGCACTGCAACCCAGGACCTACGTGGTTCTTCCACATACCATTGGTATATAGAATGACCTTTTCCTACCCTTGAGGTATATCGAAAGGTACTTCACATACTCTATTGTATATCAGAAGGCCCCTTGGGAATGGTTGTGCATTAGAAAACACTACTATGGAGTGGAGCTCCCATGTACCTTGCGTATATTGGGAGACACCTTTATGAATCCTGAGACCATCCAAGTACAGCCCTTTGGTCGTCTTATCGTCGCAATACACTAAGAACAACACTCGGGGATATTACTATGCATGTACTGTCTAGGTAGTTGGGTATTCAGGAAAGGGACGGTCCCAATCCTCCTTGTCACGCTCTACTATTGGACCCTGTAGCATATAGCGAGTTGTGGTGATTTGACAATCCTGTGAGGTTGCAGACCTTTAATACACTCCTCTCACATATTTTGCTTACTACTTTAGTTTGAGTAGCGCTTGTTGTCTATATAGTTAGGATTTTTTATAAGAGAGATATAGTTTTGTTACATAGTTATGGCTTTCCCTTTCAGGACTACTGACCAAGAGACTCCTTTACCAAGCACATCTTTTGTTTTCCCTCCATATGGGGATGTTGGTCCTCCTCTCATGGCTAGATTTATCCTTCCTGGATTGACTATTGGATTACATGTTTAGTTATTCTCTAGTCTAGTTATCCCATGTACATTAACTTCTTGAGATCCCAATCCTTCATTGCGGGAAAATCAACCTCATGTTGGTCCCTCTCCTTCTTTTCTTGATGTGTCTTCTCCCCTTTCTCCCTCTTTGCCTGTTGAAATTTGTAGTACTAGTAGTCAGGTGGATAAGAAGAAGAAAAAAAGGAATATTAAGAAGAAGAAAAATAAGCAAAAAACCAAGTCTCAACCAATTACTCGTCCTAGTGTTGAGAGTGTTGATCTGGACACCCCAAAATTGTGTAAGCCCAAATTCCCTGGTAGGATTTGAAAGGGTGATCACCTTCTAAAATATTGTCATGGTCTGGCCCTAATTTTAGAAGAGTGATATAAGGTTTCTCGACAACCAATTTCATCAACCTTTAGTCATCATACTGATGATCCCCTTGTTGTTCAGGATATTGAACCCTTGTAACCTAGGGTCTGGGGTTACCAACTTACTACTAACTTGCAGACAATCATATTTTTATAGAGAATGGAAAAAGAATAGGAATAAAGTCTTGAATTACTTGATTAATGACGGTTGATCCAAGCTTGATCTTCTCTCACTCCACTTCTTTCCAAAGCTTCTAGGGATGCACCTCTCCACCTGCAAAGAGAAAATCCTTCAAGTAGTATCTCATGCATATATATTAGAGGTTATATGAAAACCATATAGATAATATAATCAAACATATTCATTAAACCAGTATACATGAAATAAAATCAATACAAGATTGGAAGAAGAATTCTCTTTATTAACAACTAGTGAATAAGATAAGAGTACAACCCAACTTCTAACACAAGGACTCCTCTACAACCAAAGGACTCTAAGTTCTGCTGCTCCAAGATTTTGAAGATATACCACCAGCATAACTTTGCTCTCCGAAATTGATTGATTAACCCCCACCCAAGGCCTGTATTTATACTTTGGGAAATAGAGTGGTTTCGAAGGTTGGGATGGTTGAGATAGTTAGGATAGTTATGGATTAGGCCCCAACTAATCTCAGCTAATCTCTATTTATATTTTTTAATGTCAAATTAAGGTATACACAGGTATTAATATAGGCAACTCACGTATGATACACGTGTTTCTCAAAAGGAACTCGTGTATGCAAGTATACACGGGTTGCAATGCAAATACTCACCTATGATACCCGAGTTGAAATGCATATAGTTGCGTATGAAACCAAAAACTCATAATACAAATATATAAGGATGATTTGAGGATAATGCATCAAAGGTCATGCCCATCTATAATGTTTTGGCCACTTCAATCCAAATTTTTCCTTTCGTGTACCAACATGAGGAATATCAGTAATCGGATGGAGAAGTGCCATTTTGGCTGATAACAGATGCCCCATAATGTGTGAGGTTAGAGAGAAATGATGGCTGGAATACATTATAATCATTATCTTGGAGAACGTAGAAGTCTAATGAAGCAGAGGAAGTACATGAAACAAATACATATCAATGTCATATACACAATCATATCTAAGGATGCTATGTTTAATATATTGGAACAATATCTCCTTTACAATATTTGATTACAGCATATGATATGTGTACAAGACCACGTATATTACAAAGGTGGATCGAAGCCACATACACTAAGCTTGAAATTGTGGGAAATATCTCTGATAGTGTCCTAGTACACCACAATTATAACATTGCACTGGTCCGCGACCTCATCCTGCTCCTCGACCAAATCCTCAACCTCTTCCTCCTCATAATCCTTCACAGAATCCTCCTTGTTTTTGATATTACGGTTGATTAAATTGTTGTTGTGGGGGATTCGATTGCTACTGAAACTACTGCACTAACTGAACATATTGTGGCTACTGTAGAGCCAAATGCATCTAATTGTACTATGGATGTGGTGAAAACTGTTGTTGTGGTTGTTGTGGTACAAACTGCATCTGCGATTGCAGCACAAACTATCGTTGAGGTGGTGGCTATACCACCTGCGGTTGTGGCTGCGGTTGTTGTACTTCTCCCTTCACATAGTACGATTCATATGTTCTTTCTTGAACTAGTTCGTATGCACGGAAATCCTTATCTTCATTCCCAATAGATCGACAAAACATGAAGTATAGGTTCATCATCTTTGTTACCATATACTGCATGTACCTACAATCCTCATGTCAATGCCCATATACTTGGAAAATGCAGCATGATGGTACACTGCCACAAGTCAATGGGTTTGGAGCTCCTGACAACATGTAGTTTCAAAAATATGGGTAGTTATCTTTGTCATGTCCATCTTCGCAACATCGAGTACACCAAACTTCTTTGTGGTTCTCTTTTCCTTTCTTGTTATTCTTGCAACTCGAGTGTCATATTCACCAGTTGCATTTGAATCTTGTTCATACCAACTGCATTTTCTCCAATGGGTGAAACTTCCAACTTCATTGCAATCTCCAGATCCTTGCTCTATGTCGCAATATTCTGTTACATGAGCAGTAGTCTGATATGATTTAGTAACACTACAATGAACCATTATTTATGTTGAATGTCTCTCATCTCAAAACAAACTCTTTCCATTAGTGTCTTGAACCTTTGATAAAAATCCCAAATAGTGTCATTTGGATACTACTTAATTTCCTTCAATTTTGTAATGTATTGCACTTCAGATTTTGGTTTTTTGAACTTTTCAATTATTCATTTCTTGATTTTAGCTAATGTCTTCACCGGAGTCCACATAGGAACATGTACAAATTTCATGAACCAATCCATTGCACGACCCCGAAGATTTGTTTCCAATCGGATCTTCTTGATATCATCATCCACAGTTTGTCTGACAGTCCATACTTTCTCACAATGGACCCAGTACTACTTTGGATCCTTAGTCCCATTTCCATAGAACAAAGGTAACTTCACCTCATCTCCCACCATTCTTGGCCTTCTTCCTACGGATGTTTATCTACTACTATTAGAGTACTACTGGCATGTTGGAAAAGTCGATGTTGAACTTGCATTTCTTCCTGATTGTGATGTAGTGCACAAAGGTGTGGTACATTGTTTTTGGGGGTAGATCTTACCTCTACCTCGGGCATAGCCTATTTGTCCTCATTGTCATTGTAGGGTCTCTTTTTCCTGTGTGGTCTTCCTTTTCCATCTTGCGCTTCGATCGCAATAGGACCTTCCCATGTCCTATGCCTCTTCTCTTGTCGAAACCTTGCTCCTCCTCTCATAAGACCACTCTCTTCCTCGATTTCCCTCATATTCTTATCATAACTTGCACCCATATACCTTGTATCATTCCATTCTCCCCCTTGTCTTCATGGTATCCACAGCTCCTGCACACCAAAATTATACTATTGAAGGTGCATATTGAATATGCCATTTTCATAAATGAGCATCTTAATGGATAATTGCAAAGACAAAATAAACCTACCTTGTGGTCTGTTGAAGAACTCCCTTTCTGATTTGCTGTAATATTTGGTTGTATCCACTGCGAAATCAGTGATATATCCTTCAAATATACTATCAAGCCAAAATTCAACAACCCGCGATGCTCAGTTTTCTACCTCCTCCAACTCCTGGATCAATTCTAGGGTCCAGTATGCTGGCTCACCTCCTTGGAAATTTGTCTTGCGATAGGTAAATCGTTCCATCCACTCATACAAGATAAAAAATTCAGAGAAAAATTACTCATGTGGAATATCGTGTATGTACTTTTCTAGGTACTTATCCATCATCAGTCTGGGGTTCTCATTTTCCTTCTCAACAAATTCTTGTAGCTTCTGGTCGAACCAATATTGGATATCTGGTTTCGTTGGATGCCACAACATGGCCTCCATTTAGTCTCACTAAGGTCCCAACATTGGAACAAATTTTTGACACAAAACCTATCTATAAGGGTTCTCTCTCTGTCGACACCTAAACCACCATGATCTCCCTGAGAACCAAGCCAGATAGATTTTACCCCATCCGGAAACACTCACAGAGTGGATGAAATATCACCCGAGATATTTGAAGGAGAGTTGATGGAACCAAGTTTCTGTAGAATGATAGAGGACCATGTGCATATACTTATCAACTCAGTGCAGCATTATTCAACCAATATAAACATCACAAGTGTGTTGTTGATGAAGTGAATCTATAAGGAGAATTTTTAACAACTAAGCAATAACCAACTATTGAAAATTATGCATTAACATAACCATATCATAATTCAACAGATCACATTATCATACCAGAACTGTAACTAAACATTGATGCGCAAATATATCTCCCAAAATAACATCATTCAAAGTAGGGAAGCATCGCATCAGTTACAGATCCATGTCACAGATACATAGTGCATTAATTATTGAGTCGCAGAAGACAATAAAGTAGGAAAATAGAAAATGACACAATAGTTCTACTCATCCTCCATTGTGTCATATTAACCTTTGCAAAAAACCACAATTTCTCCAAACATTTCTTCAATACATAGATCGATAGATCTCGATTCATGCACATATCTCACATAACATGCAAAAACTTAGTTCTCAAGATCATCCAAAATTTGATCAAGCTTGAAACTCTACATATACTTATAGGCTTGCACCTTTACAATCGAGGTCTACATAAATAAATTTCTAACTAATTCTTAACAGATTCTACAAGACATGACCATAATCTACACAATGCAGTCCAAAATTACCAAAATACATAAAATAATGCAAGTCTGACTTGCGCGATATCTTTGAGCTTGTGTAACATACACGATGTTGCACAACTACCTTATCCCAAAACCCTTTACAACATCATCAGCAGCATGGACCTAGAGAATCATCATCTGTAGTATGGAACTGGAGCACCATCTACAACATCAGGATGGAGAATCATCATCATATGCTGGAACATCATCATCTACATAACAATTGATGCATCACTGGCATCAACAACATGAGGCTGGCTCATCAGCATAAAGACGGAATACAAACAACAACATGCGACATCATCATCAACAACTCAAGGCTTGAGAAACATCATCTATGGAAGGTATAACAACAACCAACATGATCCTTCCTTATGGAATTATGGGATCATGGACAACACATATGTGGTACTCAGAAATAATTCCTTTCTGAATTACTGTTAGATTTTTAACATTTAAGATATATGATCTTAGGATCTCATCTGAGAGAATAATAAGCACAAGAATCAATCACAAGAGATAATGTACACACATATTTTCCTCCGGGAAACCATAAAGGAGAAAACCCCACCACTTCCTCAGAGATAGAATCAACATCAAAAGTAAAACCTAAAGATAGTAAGATGATATCCTGACAGTAGTACTCTCTCTCTCTCTCTCTCAGTTATGCGCTACAACTGAGTGTGAGTGAATGTTTATGAATGTGTGTTAAATAGAGAGGCTCCCTCTGTACTTATACTAATTCTCGACTTGAAAATAACTCATTAGCGATGACTTATCTAGGAGAGTCTAATAACCCTAGGGCCCCACAAATACAGGGACTTTAACCCTTGATCAATAAGGAGGGTTATACTCTATGACTTTACATGACTTGTTTACATTATTGAATCTCTCGATCGGAACATTGGGGCATGACATGACTCAATTACATTACAGATACTTCCTGGAATAAACATCGAGGTACAATACATAAGATATACAAGTGAATACATTCTGAAGTTACAAATACATCTATACTCCCTCTTAACTAGGAAGGTTTTCTCTTGACACAATTTATCAGTACAAGTCTTATTCTTTGTATCATCTAGATCATCATCAAGTCATCTTCATATTCAAGTCTTATTCATCTTCAAATCATATTCATCATCAAGTCTAGATCATCACTGGATCATCATCGAGTTTGTATCATCACTTGATCTGGAGCATCACTGGATCATCATCAAGTCTGGATCATCACTTGATTTGGATCATCATCAAGTCTAGATCATCACTTGATCTGGATCATCACTAGATCATCACTTGATTTATATTGTCACTGGATCATCACTTGATCTAGATCGTCACTGCTGGATCATCACTAGGTCATCATCAATGGTGCTATCTCAATTATACTCATCACAGAAAGTTAGACAGATCCAACCCTTTTTCATGGTGGTTGTAGGACTAGCCTTCATGTAGGTATTTATCATCTTCAACACTTATATATGACCATGGAATGAACCATGTCAGAAACTCCCTCCCAACACTTACATATGACCATGGGAGGAATACATCCAAGAACCATGTCAGAAAGGCATGCCTGGCACTCACATCTGACAATGGGAGGAACACATCCAAAACCCATGTCAGAAATTACCAGCACTCACATCCAACCTCATCTTGTTAGAAAGGCTCTTCACTTACATCTGACCTCATCATGTCAGAAAGGATCTGCACTTACATCCGACCTCATCATGTCCGAAAGGCTCTGTACTTACATCTGACCTCATCATGTCAGAAAGGAGATGGACTTACATCCGAACTCATCATGTAAGAAAGGCTCTACACTTACATCTGAGCTCATCACATCAGAAAGGCTATGCACTTACATCTCACCTCATCATGTCAGAAAGGCACTGCACTTACATCTGACCTCATCATCTCAGAAAGGATCTGCACTTACATCTGACCTCATCATGTTAGAAAGGCATTGCACTTACATTCGATCATGTGGGAACACATCCCTCAATCACATCAGAATGGCTTTGCATTTATCATGTGAGAACACATCCCACAATCACATCAGAATATCTCTACACTAATCATGTGGTAACACAACCCACAATCACATCAAAGCATCTCTACACTTATATCTGATCACGTGGGAACATATCCCTCAATCACATCAGAATGGATCTACACTGATCATGTGGGAACACATCCCACAATCACATCAGAATATCTCTACACTGATCATGTGGTAACACAACCCACAATCACATCAAAGAATCTCTGTACTTACATCTGACCATGTGAAGCTTAGCCTTTTTCCATGTCAGAAAGGTCAACAGACACATCAATTCCCTTTGGAGGGAATCTCGATCTGGAGAACACCAAGTTTCTCCCTGAAGTACTCAAACTTTAATCTGGCTAATGGTTTGGTCAGTACATCTACTATCTTCTCGGTCGTCGTAACATACTAGAGCTTCACTGCTCCTCTCTACACCATATCCCTGATATAGCGATACTTGATCTCGATATGATTTGACTTGTCATGGAACACTGGGTTCTCTGACAGCTTCACACAAATTTGGTTGTTGCAATATATATAAGTAGCATCCATCTGGAGATAAAATAAATCAGACAGTAGCTTTCTCAGCCACACTGCCTCACAACTAGCTGAACAAGCTACAACATACTCTGCTTCAGCTATACTCAGTGCCACACAGGATTGCTTCCTACTAAACTAGGAGATCACACCTAATCCCATACTAAAGCAACACCGTGAAGTGCTCTTTCTATCAATGGCACTACTTGCCCAATTTGAATCCACATAACCTTCTAGGTTAATCTTCTAAGTCGCTTCATACTTGATCCCATAATCAATTGTACCCTTTAGGTACCTCATAATATGATTTGCAGCAATCAAGTGAACATGTCTCGGATCCGTCAGGAACTTGCTCAATACGTTCACAGCAAAGAAAACATCTGGTCTCACATTCGTTGGGTACATCAAGGACCCAATCCTCTGACTATACATCATAGCATCAACCTCTTATGATGAAGCATCAATCAATAGCTTTAGGTTCGATGCCATAGGTGTGGTAATGGCTTTGTAGTCAATCATCCTGAACCTCTTTAGGATCTCTACTACATACTTCCCTTGTCCTAGAGAAATTTCATCTACCTTCTGCCACACCTCCATGCCTAGAAAATAGTGCATCATACCCAAGTCCTTCATTTTGAACTCGATAGCAAGCTTCCTCTTTGTATCAACAATCAACCCATCCTCACCTGTTACAAATAGATCATCTACATACAGTAGGAGTATCATTAGGTTCCCTTATTCAACCTTGTAGTAAAGGTTGGTATCCTCTTTACTCTTGGTAAAGCCCAAACTGGATAGGAAGCTGTCAATTCTGCCATACCATGTCCTGGGTGCATGTTTCAAACCGTACAGGGCTTTCTTTAACTCACACACATGAGTCTCTCTGCCATGTGTCCCAAAACCAAGTGGTTGCTACACATATACTTCCTCTTCTACTACACCATTCAAGAAAGTTGTCTTGACATCCATATGGTGTACTTTCCACTTCATTACTGCAGCTAAATCAAGTACTGATCTGATGGAAGTATATATGGGTACAAGAGAAAAAGTTTCTTCATAATCTATTCCTTCTTTCTAGGAGAAACCTTGAGCCGCAAATCTTGCTTTATATTTCTCTATGCTACCATCTGCAGCATGTTTGATCTTATAGATCCATTTGGAAGTCACAACCTATGGTCTTAGGACAACATCCCAAACATCATTCTTCATATTTGATTGATAGTCTTCAAGCATAGCATCCTTCCATTCTTTATCTTTTGCTGCTTCTTCATAGTTGGAAGGTTCTTTATCAATGAAGTCACATAATAGGGCTACATAATCGGAGTAGGACCTGGTTCTTTTCCTTTCTCTATGTATCTCTTCTGGATCCCCATATATTTCTGCACCTTGTATTGCTTCTCGTACCCAAGTAAGTTTCCTCTTGTGAGGATTCTTCTCCTGAGGTGGATCTATAGGTTCTTGAAGTTCTTCTATTTCTCAATCTTCTTCTGGAATTTCTTCGTTCATGGTTGTGTCATGAATTCTGGGTACTTCTCTTTCTACAGGTTCTTCAACAAGTCTCTTTATGGATTTGTTGTAAGTTGAGTCTTTGTCAAATGTTACATCCCTGCTGATGTCGATCTTCTTGAATCCTGGGAAGTATATTCTGTAAGCCTTTGAGATTTCAGAGTATCGCACAAATATACCCTTCCTTCCTGAAGGATCTAACTTTTTGCTCTTTTCTTTTGGAATGTGTATGTACACTGGACAACCAAATATTCTGAGATGGCTGACTTCTGTTTTCTTTCTAAAAAATACTTCTTCAGGTGTCTTGTTCTCAAGTACTCTATGTGGAGTACAATTCTATACATACACAACTATTCTAGTTGCTTCTGCCCATAGATGCATGGGAAGATCCTGATCATGAAGCATTGCCCTTCCAGCTTCCATGATCATTCTATTCTTCCTTTATGCAACCCCATTCTATTGTGGATTATATGGAGTGGTCAACTCCCTCTTAATGCCTGAATCTTTGCATAATTTCTTGAATTCATTTGATGTGAATTATCCGCCATTGTCTGATCGAAAAATCTTGATCTTCTTCTCTGTGTAGTTTTCAATCAAGGATTTGAATTCCTTGAACTTGTTGAATACTTCATCTTTGTTCTTCATAAAGTATATCCATGTCTTCCTAGAAAAATCATCAATGAAAGAAACATAGTATACATACCCGCTCAATGAGCTAGATGACATTGGACCACATACATCGGAGTGAATGATTTCCAAGATTCCTTTAGCCGTTCTTTCACTACTTGGAAATGTCTTCTTTATGTTCTTTCCTTTCTCACATCCCCTGCATACTCCTTCATGTTTTGCTTGTATTTATGGAAGACCTACAATAGATTTGCTTGCAAGTGGTAGTGCTCTATAGTGCACATGTGCAAGCCTTCTATGCCAAAGTTCATTTGGTTCTACTGAGTCATGAACCAAAGCTTGTTCTGGTTGGCCCTTTAATCTGTATAGTCCTTCCTCTTGTTCTCCAATTACTACTGCATCGTCAATATTCTTTCCTTTTTGCCACATGATGAGTTGGCCATCTATAAATGCAAATCTTATACCTTTTTCATCTAATGCAGAGATGGAGAGAAGGTTCTTCTTTAGTCCTGGTACAAATAGGACATCCTTCATTTTCATAGACTTTCTAGAGTCTAATTTGTAGGAGGATTCTCCACTACCTTTTATTGGATATTGGTAGTCATCCCCAAGTTTCACCTTGTGGGGTGATTCATGTCCTGATAGTTTCAAAAATGATTCTTTGAATCCTGTCATGTGTTTGGAAGCCCCACTATCTATAATCCAATCATTGCTTCCATGCGTAATGTTTCCCGTGAGAGAAAAAATCAAAACATATTCTTCATCACTTGAAGAATCATCACTTTCTTGTTTGATTCTCTTCTTGGAAGGCTCATCATCTTATGTAGCATGAGATTAATGTATTTTCTTGTTCCCTTCCTCTTGTGAGATCTATATTTGTTTCTAGGACAATCTCTTGCAAGTTGTCCTCCTTCATCACATGTAAAGAAAATGTACTTAGACAAATCTTTGTTAGACTTTCTAGTGCTTTTCTTTTTGCGAGAGTGCTTACCTTTGTGATGGTCTGTTCTTCTTTTCTTGGTTTGTACTATGAGAGCTTGATCTTCACTTCCCATATTTTATTCTTGAGTTGATATTTGAGCTTCTTCTTGTAAGCATTCCTCCCACAGTCTGCTAAACTTGACTAGCTTCATTCTGGCATAGATCCCTTGAATGAAAGAGTCCAATGCCCTAGGGAGACCATTCAAGGTGGTAATCACAATTTCTGCATTCTCTACTTCTTCATATGCCTGTTCTAGCTATTCCTTGATCTAAGAGACCCTTGTAAAGTAATACTGGATGTTCTCCGCATTCTGGATCTTTACATTCTTCAATTGGTTTCTCAAAGTCATCTTTCAGTTTATGTTCTTCCCTTCAAATAACTTGGTTAGGGCATCAAACATCTCTTTAGGTGTCTTTAGAGAGGACACTTGAGGTAAGAGATGATCCTTGATTAAATAAAAAATAATCCTCTTAGCCATGACAAATTTATTATTGTGCAAGGCCTTAGCCTCATCTCATTCTGAAACCGGAACCTCTTCATTGATTAAGAGCCCAACTCATTTTCTTCCAGGACCTGGAAGATCCTATACTTCTAAGCTTGGGAGTTATCAGCTCCCTCAAGATTTTCATCAAGCTTGGTATGATGAGACATCTTAACAGAGAACTTCAAATGGAAATGCAAAAGATTTAGATCTTACCAGGTTAAGATGTTAGAATTGGATCTGGAGCTGAATTTCTGTAGAGCTAGTTTTCTAGTTCAGGAGCAGATTAGGGTTTGACTTTCCCGGAGTTCTAACCAACAAAAAACTTTGATCTTGATATCTAAACTTCAATTTTGGGGATGAGATCAATCCAGGCATGGGCTCACTCAAAAATTCCACTTCTTTGGAAAGCCCTAATTTTCGACAGCAGTGTCAGGTTAAAAACTAAAAATGCTCAGAATCGGATTCTACTTCACTAGAAAGATGCACCCTAGAGAGGAGAGTCAAACCAACCTCCTTTTTCTGAAAATATGTGGAGGGATATCTAAAAAGTAGGAAGCCATAGCATCAGTAGCTGTATCGTTTATTCTTCTCAGGTTAGCTCTAATACCATGTTACATTTTTAACATTTAAGCTATATGATCTTAGGATCTTATCTGAGAGAATAACAAGCACAACAATCAATCACAAGAGACAATGAAAAAAAATATTTTCCTCAGGGAAACCATAAAAGATAAAAATCTGCAACTTCCTCAGATATAGAATCAGCACCAAAAGTAAAACCCAAAGATAGAAAGATGATCTCCTGAGAGGAGTAGTATCTCTCTCTCTCTTGTCCCATCTTCTTCTCTCTCTCTCTCAGTTATCTGCTACAACTGAGTGTGAGTGAATGTGCATTAAATAGAGCTGCTCCCTCTCTATTTATACTAATTCCCGACTTAAAAATAACTCACTTGTAATGTGTCGGTTTTGACCCCGTTACATTAGATGTATATGATGTGTATATTGTAAATGATCATGGTGTGGAGTTAAAGGCCAAGGCCCCACCATTGATCGGTTATGCTATGTTTGGATTTAAATTTGTCACCGATGGTATATCAGGGCATGCGGCATATGTTTTGAATTTATCACCATGTAAATATGCATCTATAATTAAAATGAACACAACCAGCTACGATCGCGGCAACTAAATCGAATGGGGCATGATTTTCCCAAGGATAAGGATGTGGGGGGGGATTTGTCAATCTTGAGCCAAAAAGGGAAAAACCCATGTGTCATCTTCCTTTGTTTTATTCCCAACCACCTTCAGTTAATAATTTCTGCTGGTAGCTGAGGGAAGTTATGGCAGTTAATTGTTTTTGGAGTGGGGTGGCAGGACTATCGGTCCTTGCCTCCATGCACACTCCACCCACAGCAATTGACTTCAGAATCAAAGGAAAAACCCTCACGCACTCTTCACTGAGTGAGACATTTCCTCTCTCCACGAGTTGCAAAACGCTCAGGCATTCCAAATTTGCGTCCTGGCCATTGCTGCTCACCTTCACGCAGGGAATTGTTGTTGTTACTCACGCGCATCCAATTTCATGTCCTCTCAACTGTTGTTGTTCACCACGAGCCTAGGAAGAGTTGTTCATTCCTCATGGGGTCTGATTGCTTCTCTCACGCACAGAAATTTCTGGGTCTTACCCACATGATTTTCTTCTACGGATTGGTGGACGGTGCAGCTGTAGCTTTGCCTCATGAGCTAAACTATGGGTTTGGCTTTGATTTTTACTCATGCCCAGGTCAAAATTCTGTTAATTTCTTTTACCACATGGTCTGTGTAAGTCTCCTCGTGGTTTCATTGTCTTAACGGACTGTTGATTTTCCCCTATTGTATTTGGGTTGCTATTGAATTTGGGAACTATTGTAAATTCACTTGAGAGTCATTTTGGCCACGATAGGGCCAATAATGACTCAGAAGTCGTTTTCCTGTTTAAGCTGTGACAGCTGATTTAATTTCCTGAGGGCAATGGTTGGTATTCGGATTGTATTGGGAGCAAGTATGTGGGCTTAGTTTTACTTGATAAACCTGGTGTCTGGAACCACACAGACAGAGCTAGAGGGATGGCCTTCTTCTCCATCACCCCTGAATAGCACTGGAAGGGAATGCAGGGCCTGAGGGACTGTGTAGCAAAGAAGGGACTGATTCCTTGTGTTGGGTGTGGATGGGTGTCTTAGAGGTCAGGCTAGTTCTGGTGTAGGTGTCCTTGGCTCTGTAATGAGCTCACCAGCTTAGAAATCTGCCTTCTCCAACTCCTTAATGGCCTGATAAACCCAACTGTGTTGGCTTGGCTGTGTTTTGTGCATCCCTGGCTATGTGTAAGCCTGCTTGTTCCATTATTCCTTGGAGAATCATGCCCAACTCGGGGGTGGCAGCATTGCTCAGAGATTAAGGAGCATGCTGGCCTATGGTTGGGTGGAACGTTGCAGCGATGTAGCTGGTTGCAGAACGGATTCATCTTAAGATAAGTCATCCTATCCATTTTTACTTCTGCAACTGTAAATTTTGTTAATGAAAATGAAATGAACATGATAAATGAATGCTGGCTTCAATGTATGATGTTTCTGTTGTGTATGTTAAATGAATGCATATGTATGTGTTATGCAATGGCATTTGTGCATGTTTTACCATAATGCATTCCCGGCAGCATTCTGTTAGCAAATTTTTATGAATTTACATGTTCATGGGCTCTTAGCCCCGTCGAATTAAGTATGGGTCACGTCCTCTTTGCCGGTCGGAGGCATGGGGATGTGACATCACTAGGAACGACTTCTCTAGGAGAGTCTAATAACCCTAGGCCCCACAACTGCAGGGACTTTAACCCTTGATCAATAAGGAGGGTTATACTCTATGAATTTACATGACTTGTTGACGTTATTGAATCTCTCGATCAAAACATCGGGGCATGAAATGAATCAATTACATTACAGATACTTCCTGGAATAAACATCAGGGTACAATACATAAGATATACAAGTGAATACATTCTGAAGTTACAAATACATCTATACTCCCTCTTAACTAGGAAGGTATTCTCTCGACACAATTTATCAGCACAAGTCTTATTCTCTGTATCATCTATATCATCATCAAGTCATATTCATATTCAAGTCATATTCCTCTTCAAGTCATCTTCATCGTCAAGTCATCTTCATCAAGTCTAGATCATCACTAGATCATCATCAAGTCTGTATCATCACTTGATCTGGAGCATCACTAGATCATCATTAAGTCTGGATCATCACTTGATCTGTATCGTCACTGGATCATCATCAAGTCTGGATCATCACTTGATCTGGAGCATCACTAGATCATCATCAATTATAGATCATCACTTGATCTGGATCATCATCAATTCTGGATCATCACTTGATCTGGATCGTCACTAGATCATCATCAAGTATGGATCATCACTTGATCTATATCTTCACTGGATCATCATCAATTCTCAATCATCACTCAATCTAGATCGTCACTACTGGATCATCACTAGGTCATCATCAATGGTGCTATCTCAAATATACTCATCACAGGAAGTTATATAGATCTAGCCCTTTTTCATGCTAGTTGTAGGACTAGCCTTCATGTAGGTATTCATCATCTTCAACACTTATATCTGACCATGGAATGAACCATGTCAGAAAGACCCTCCCAACACTTACATATGACCATGGGAGGAACACATCCAAGAACCATGTCAAAAAGGCATGCCCGACACTCACATCTGACCATGGGAGGAACACATCCAAAACCCATGTCAGAAAGTCCCAACACTCACATCCAACCTCATCTTGTCAGAAAGGCTCTTCACTTACATCTATCCTCATCATGTCAGAAAGGATCTGCACTTATATCCGACCTCATCATGTGAGAAAGGCTCCGCACTTACATCCAACCTCATCATGTCGGAAAGGAGCTGCACTTACATCCGACCTCATCGTGTAAGAAATGATCTACACCTACATCTGACCTCATCATGTCAGAAAGGCTCTGCACTTACATCCGGCCTCATCATGTCAAAAAGGAACTGCACTTAAATCCGACCTCATCATGTTAGAAAGGATCTGCACTTACATCTGAACTCATCATGTCAGAAATGCATTGCACTTACATCCGATCATGTGGGAACACATCCCTCAATCACATCCGAATGGCTCTGCATTGATCATGTGAGAACACATCCCACAATCACATCAGAATATCTCTACACTGATCATGTGGTAACACAACCCACAATCACATCAAAGCATCTCTACACTTATATCTCATCACATGGTAACATATCCCTCAATAACATCCGAATGGATCTGCACTAATCATGTGGGAACACATCCCACAATCACATCAGAATATCTCTACATTGATCATGTGGTAACACAAACCACAATCACATCAAAGCATCTCTGTACTTACATCTGACCATGTGAAGCTCATCCTTTCGCCATGTTAGAAAGGCCAACAGACACATCAATTCCCTTTGGAAGGAACCTCGATCTGAAGAGCACCAAGTTTCTCCCTGAAGTACTCAAACTTTACTCTAGCTAATTGTTTGGTCAATACATCTTCTATCTACTCAGCCATCGCAACATACTGGAGCTTCATTGCTCCTCTCTGCACCATATCCCTGATATAGCAATACTTGATCTCGATATGCTTTGACTTGTCATGGAACACTGGGTTCTCTGATAGCTTCACACAACTTTGGTTGTTGCAAAATATATAAGTAGCATCCATCTGGAGATCAAATAAATCAGACAGTAGCTTTCTCAGCCACACTGCCTCACAACTAGTCGAATAAGTTACAACATACTTTGCTTCTCCTGTACTCGGTGCCACACAAGATTGCTTCCTACTAAACCAGAAGATTGCACCTAATCCCATACTGAAGCAACACCCTGAAGTGCTATTTCTATCAATGGCACTACTTGCCCAATTCGAATCCACATAACCTTCCAGGTTAATCTTCTAATTCGCTTCATACTTGATCCCATAATCAATTGTACCCTTTAGGTACCTCATAATATGATTTGCAGCAATCAAGTGAACATGTCTCGGATCCATCAAGAACTTGCTCAATGTGTTCATAGCAAAGCAAATATCTGGTATCATATTCGTCAAGTACATCAAGGACCCAATCATCTGACTATACATCGTAGCATCAACTGCTTCTGATGAAGCATCAATCAATAGCTTCAGGTTCGATGCCATAGGTGTGGTCATGGCTTTGTATTTAATCATCCCGAACCTCTTCAGAATCTCTACTACATACCTCCCTCGTCCCAGGGAAATTTCATCTGCATTCTACCACACCTACATGCCTAGAAAATAGTGCATCATACCCAAGTCATTCATTTCGAACTCGACAGCAAGATTCCTCTTTGTATCAACAATCAACCCATCCTCACCTATTACAAATACATCATCTACATATAGTAGGAGTATCATTGGGTTCCCTTCTTCAACCTTGTAGTAAAGGTTGGTATCCTCTTTACTCTTGGTAAAGCCCAAACTAGATAGGAAGCTGTCAATTCTGCCATACCATGTCCTGGGTGCCTGTTTCAAACCGTACATGGATTTATTTAACTTACACACATGAGTCTCTTTGTCATGTGTCCCAAAACCGAGTGGCCGCTACACATATACTTCCTCTTCTACTACACCTTTCAAGAAAGTTGTCTTGGCATCCATATGGTGTACTTTCCACTTCATTACTGCAGCTAAATCAAGCACTGATCCGATGGAAGTATATCTGGCTGCAGGAGCAAAAGTTTCTTCATAATCTAATTCTTCTTTCTGGGAGAAACCACGAGCCACAAATATTGCTTTATATTTCTCTATGCTACCATCTGCAGCATGCTTGATCTTATAGATCCATTTGGAAGTCACAATAGAATTCCTTTTTGGTCTTGGGACAACATCCCAAACATCATTCTTCATGATCGATTGATAGTCTTCGAGCATAGTAGCCTTCCATTCTTTCTTTTTTGTCGCTTCTTCATAGTTGGAAGGTTATTTATCAATGAAGTCACATAATAGGGCTACATAACCGAAGTAGGACCTGGTTCTTTTCCTTTCTCTGTGTATCTCTTCTGGATCCCCATATCTTTTTGCACCTTGGATTGCTTCTCATACCCAAGTAGGTTTCCTCTTGTGAGTATTCTTCTCCTGAGGTGGATCTACAAGTTCTTGAAGTTCTTCTATTTCTCAATCTTCTTCTGGAATTGCTTCGTTCATGGTTGTGTCATGAATTATGGGTACTTCTCTTTCTACAGGCCTCTTTCTAGATTTGTTGTAAGCTAATTCTTCGTCAAATGTTACATCCTTGCTGATGTCGATCCTCTTAAATCCTGGGAAGTATATTCTGTAAGCCTTCAAGCTTTCAGAGTATCCCAGAAATATACCCTTCCTTCCTGAAGGATCTAACTTTGTCCTCTTTTCTTTTGGAATGTGTATGTACACTGGACAACCAAAAATTATGAGATGACTAGCTTCTAGTTTCTTTCCGAAAAATACTTCTTCAGGTGTCTTGTTCTCAAGTACTCTATGTGAAGTACAGTTCTATACATACATAGTTGTTCTAGCCGCTTCTGCCCATAGATGCATGGGAAAATCTTGATCATGAAGCATTGCCCTTCCAGCTTCCATGATCATTCTATTGTTCCTTTTTGCAACCCCATTCTATTGTGGATTATATGGAGTGGTCAACTCCCTATTAATCCCTGAATCTTTGAATAATTTCTTGAATTCATTTGATGTGAATTCTCCACCATTGTCTGATCGAAAAATATTGATCTTCTTCTCTGTGTAGTTTTTGATCAAGGCTTTGAATTCCCTGAACTTGTTGAATACTTCATCTTTGTTCTTCATAAAGTATATCCATGTCTTCCTAGAAAAATCGCCAATGAAAGAAACATAGTATACATATCCGCTCAAGGAGATAGATGACATCGGACCGCATACATCGGAGTGAATGATTTCCAAGATTCCTTTAGCCGTTCTTTCACTACTTGGAAATGTCTTCTTTGTGTTCTTTCCTTTCTCACATCCCCTGCATACTCCTTCATGTTTTTCTTGTATTTATGGAAGACCTACAATAGATTCGCTTGTAAGTGGCAGTGCTCTATAGTGCACATGTGCAAGCCTTCTATGCCAAATTTCATTTGGTTCTATTGAGTCATGAACCAAAGCTTGTTCTGGTTAGCCCTTTAATCTATATAGTCCTCCCTCTTGTTCTCCAATTACTACTGCATCATCAATATTCTTTCCTTTTGGCCACATGATGAGTTGGCCATCTATAAATGCAACTCTTATACCTTTTTCATCTAACGCAAAGATGGAGAGGAGGTTCTTCTTTAGTCCTGGTACAAATAGGACATCCTTCATTTTCATAGACTTTCGAGAGTCTAATTTGTAGGAGGATTCTCCACTACCTTTTATTGGATATTGGTAGTCATCCCCAAGTTTCACCTTGTGGGGTGATTCATGTCCTGATGGTTTCACAAATGATTCTTTGAATCTTGTCATGTGTTTGGAAGCACCACTGTCTATAATCCAATAATTTATTCCATGTGTGATGTTTCCCATGAGAGCGAAAATCAAAACATATTCTTCATCACTTGAAGAATCATCACTTTCTTGTTTGATTCTCTTCTTGGAAGGCTCATCATCTTCTGCAGCATGAGAATAATGTCTTTTCTTGTTTCCCTTCCTCTTGTGAGATCTATCTTTGTTTCTAGGACAATCTCTTACAAGGTGTCCTATTTCATCACATGTAAAGAAAATGTACTTAGACAAATCTTTGTTAGACTTTCTAATGGTTTCCTTTTTGCAAGAGTGCTTTACCTTTGTGATGGTCTGTTCTTATTTTCTTGTTTTGTACTGTGAGAGCTTGATCTTCACTTCCCATATTTTATTCTTGAGTTGATATTCGAGCTTCTTCTTGTAATCATTCCTCCCATAGTTTGCTAAACTTGACTAGCTTCATTCTAGCACAGATCCCTTGAATGAAAGAGTTTCATGCCCTAGGGAGACCATTCAAGGTGGTCATCACAATTTATGCATTCTCTACTTCTTCATATACCTCTTCTAGCTGTTCCTTGATCTGAGAGACCCTTGTAAAGTAATACTGGATGGTCTTCGCATTCTGGATCTTTACATTCTTCAATTGGTTTCTCAGAGTCATCTTTCAGTTTATGTTCTTCCCTTCAAATAACTTGGTCAAGGCATCAAACATCTATTTAGGTGTCTTTAGAGAGGACACTTGAGGTATGAGATGATCCTTGATTGAATAAGAAATAATCCTCTTAGCCATGACCAATTTATTATTTTGCAAGGCCTTAGCCTCCTCTCATTCTGGAACTGGAACCTCTTCATTGATGTAAGAGTCCAACTCATTTTCTTCCAAGACCAGGAAGATCCTATACTTCCAAGCTTGGAAGTTATCAGCTCCCTCAAGCTTTTCATCAAGCTTGGTATGATGAGACATCTTAACAGAGAAATTCAAATGGAAATGCAAAAGATTTAGATCTTACCAGGTTAAGATGTCGGAACTGGATCTGGAGCTGAATTTCTGTAGAGCTAGTTTTTTGGTTTAGGAGTAGATTAGGGTTTGACTTTCCTGGAGTTCTACCCAACAAAAAACTTTGATCTTGATCTGTAAACTTCAATTTTGGGGATGAGATCAATCCAGGCCTGGGCTCACTCAAAAATTTCACTTCTTTGGAAAGCCCTAATTTTCAACAGCAATGTCAGGTTAAAAAGTGAAAATGCTCAGAATTAGATTCTACTTTGCCAGAAAGATGCGCCCTAAAGAGGAGAGTCAAATGAACCTCCTTTTTCTGAAAATATGTGGAGAGAGATCCAAAAAGTAGGAAGCCATAGCTTCAGTAGCTGTATCATTTCTTCTTCTCAGTTTAGCTTTGATACCATGTTAGATTTTTAACATTTAAGCTATATGATCTTAGGATCTTATCTGAGAGAATAACAAGCACAACAATCAATCACAAGAGACAATGATCAAAAATATTTTCCTCGGGGAAACCATAAAAGAGAAAAAGATGCAACTTCCTCATATATAGAATCAACACCAAAAGTAAAACCCAAAGATAGTAAGATGATCTCCCAACAGCAGTAGTCTCTCTCTCTCTCTTGTCCCAGCTTCTTCTCTCTCTCTCTCAATTATGTGCTGCAACTAAGTGTGAGTGAATGTGTGTTAAATAGAGAGGCTCCCTATTTATTTATACTAATTCCCAACTTGAAAATAACTCAGTAGGAACGACTTCTCTAGGAGATTCTAATAACGCTAAGGCCCCACAACTGCAGGGACTTTAACCCTTGATCAATAAAGAGGGTTATACTCTATGACTTTGCATGACTTGTTTAAATTATTGAATCTCCCGATCAGAACATCGGGACATGACATGAATCAATTACATTATGTATACTTCCCGGAATAAATATCGGGGTACAATACATAAGATATACAAGTGAATATATTCTAAAGTTACAAATACATCAACAATTACGGGATCAATTCTTTGCAGAGATACCAATACTAATCACACACACATCTATGGTACTGAAACGATCCTTCCTTTCAGAATTGTGGGACCAAGTCTTTGCAAAGCTACCAATACTAATCACAACTAACACATACATACATAGGATGATCCTTCCTTACAAAATTATGGGATCAAGTCCACCACTTACATCCTAGAGGATCCTTCCTTTTGGAGTTACAGGATTAATTCCACTACTAACATTCTGGATGATCCTTCGTTTCGGAATTATGGGATCAAGTCCATTACTAACATTATGGAAAATCTTTCCTTTCATAATTATGGGATCAAGTCCACTAATAACATTTTGGATGATCCTTCCTTTCATAATCATAGGATCAAGTCCATTACGTCATTAGTTTTTAATATGATCCTTCATTTTGGAATTACAAAATCAATTCTAAGGATGATTAATCCTTCCACATCAGCATTTAATATTATCCTTTATTTTTTAATTATGGGATCAAGTATAAGGATGGTTAGTCCTTCCACATCAACATTTAAGATGATCCTTCCTTTCAGAATTATGATATCAATTATAAGGATGGCTAGTCCTTCCACATCAACATTTAAGATGATCCTTCCTTTTAGAATTACATGATCAATTCTAAGGATGGTTAGTCCTAACTTCAACATCTTGGACAATTCTTCCTTTCGGAATAACAGGATCTAGTCCAACAATATCAACATTTAAGAAGATCCTTCCTTTCAGAATTACAGGATGAAGTCTAAGGATGATCAATCCCAACATCATCATCTTGGACAATCCTTCCTTTCAGAAATATAGGATCCAGTCCAACAAGATCAACATTTAAGACGATCCTTCCTTTTGGAATTACGAGATCAAGTCTAAGGATGACCAAACCCAACATCATCATTTTGGACGATCCTTCCTTTCAGAATTATGGGATCCATTCCAACATGATCAACATTTAAGACAATCCTTCCTTTCGGAATTATGGGATGAATTCTAAGGATAATCAATACCAATTAAGCTACCTGTTGTGATGAGGATTCCATATTATCAATACTACTCCCCCTTTCAAGGGAAGTCCTTATGGATAACACCAAGCTTGTCTCAGAAGTTTTCAAACTTCACATGAGACATAGGCTTAGTGAACACATCGGCAACCTACTCATATGTGCTCACATATCGAAGCTTTATAGATCCCTTCTACACCATCTGACGAATGTAGAAGTACCATATTTCTATGTGCTTCATCTTATCATGGAACATGAGGTTCTCTATCGTCTTCATGCAACTTTGGTTATCACATGGAATCATGGTAAAATCCATCTCCAAATCGAATAGGTATGATATCAACATCCGAATCCATATGGATTCACATTTGTCAAAACAAGTTGTAATATATTTTGCTTCAGTCCTGAGAGAAACACTCAAATGCTTCTTGCTTAGCCATGTGATCATGGTTGACCCAAGATTGAAACATCCTTCTAAAGTGCTCTTTCTATCTGAGACACTTCCTACCCAATATGAATTTGTATAACCATACAGTCTAAATTCATGATCTCTAGTATAAATGAGACCATAGTCTATCGTACCTTTTAGGTACCTCATCACATTCTTTGCAGCTACCAATTGAACATGTATGGGTTCAACTAGATACTAACTGAAAGTGTTTACAGCAAATCATATATCTAGTTGGGTATTCATTAGATACATCAATGAACCAATGATTATTTTGTATAGTGTCACATCCACTAATTCCGACAAAGCATCAACCAACAACTTCAAGTGTGTATCCATGGGTGTGGCCATGGATTTGAATTCTAACATCTCAAACCTTTTCAGGACTTTCATTGCATACTTCCCTTGGTTAAGGAATATTCCTTCTGGGCTCTGCCATAATTCAATGCCTAGAAAATAATGCATCGAGACAAGTTATTTCATTTCGAATTCTATGGTGAACTTCTTCTTACACTCTGAGACTTGCTTCTCATTATCTGTTAGGAATAAGTTATCCACATACAACAATAATATGACAAGTTCATTTTCCATAACCTTGAATTCAAGGTTAGGATCATCCTTACTTTTGGTAAAGCTCAATATCATTAGAAAACTATCGATTCTTCCATACCAAGCTCTTGTATATTGCTTCAATCCATGCAAAGCCTTCTTCAATTTACATACATGTTTTGTTTTTTCTTCGACTTCAAAACCTTGCGGTTTTTCTGTGTACACTTCTTGTTCAATAACACCATTTAGGAAGGTTTTTTCACATCCATTCTGTGTCACTTCCTTTGTATCTTGGCTTACAGTGCCATAATGGTTCTGATAGAAGTGTACATTTCTATAGGAAAAAATTTCTCTTGATAATTGATTCCTTCCTTTTTGGAAAATCCATGAGCCACAAACATGGCTTTGTACTTCTCAATACTTCCATTTTTTGTATGTTTTATCTTCTAGATCCATTTGGAAGATACCACACTTTTCCTTTTGGTTTGGGAATTACTTACATTGCATTAGTCTTCATTATGGACTGGTATTCTTTTGTCATAGCTTCTACACATTCTTTATTCTGAACAACAGCTTCAAAACATGTAGGTTCTTTGTCTACAAGATCAAAAATCAAAGCCACATAACTAAGATATGGCTTTGGATTCTTGGTCTGCCTTGTGGGGAATTCTGGAGAACCATACCTTTATGCTTCTTGAATAATATTACAGAATCAAGATTTATTCCCCTTGTGGGAGATATTAATTTTGGGAGGTTCCTAGGCCTCCAACATATCCCGTTCTTTCGGAACCTCATCATCATAAGAAGGTGAGACTTCTTTCAGCGGTTTTGTAGCTCTAGGAGCTACAAATTTCTTGACTTGAGTCTTTATAAAAGGTTGCATCCTTCAATTATCAATATTTACCTATGACTATCTTGCCCACATTTGGTAGGGATTTTATAGTTTTATGTGAGAAATCCTTCTATGATGTTGTAGAATCATGGATCAAGGATTTTTTTTAAGTGACCTCTCATTTCATACACCTTCTAGTGAACATATTCTTCAAATTCTACTTTTGATAACATATTAGGAGGTTCTTATTCTTCCTATTCTTCTTCTTCTACCAAGTTAGCATGATTTATTTTGTTATTCTTCCTCTTAAATTCTTCTTTCTTTATGGGAAAATTTCTGGCAATGTGTCCTATCTTGTCATAATGGTAACATTGATAAGAGGAGAAGTATTTCTGCTTGTAATCTCCCCTTTTATTATTTTGAAACTTCTTAAGAGGATAAGACCCCTTATGAGCTTCCTTCTTGAAATGATGCTTTCCTTTTCTTCTTCTATTGTGAGTAGTTAGAGCATGGTCATCTTCTCTAAGTGGAGCTTCTCGGTTAGCTAGTCTAGCTTCTTCTTGAACACATTCTTCCCATATGATATCAAACTTTAGGATTTCCTTCATTACACATATTGTTTAGATGAAGGAATCCCATGGTCTAGTAATACCATTGAGAGCGGTCATTACTAGTTCAATTTCATCAATCTTGTCTTCAATTGCTTCTAGTTGTTAAATTTTCATATGCTTAGCTAAGACATAAGTATTTCATTTCATATTCATAACAAAAGCATATAAACAGGATCACTGAAATATAGACAAGCACAACCATACAAAAGGAACACAAGGATTTATCCTGGGAAAACCCTAAAGGGAAAAACCTGGAAAAAGATTCCTCAATATAAATGCCCCAAGAAGATAAAAGATAAAAGATAAAACCAGCAAGGAGATCAAATCCTGATCCTCCTCCTTCTGCAGCTACTTCTCTTCTCCACTAATGCGCTATACAAGTGAGAGTGTGTGTCCAAATGAGGAGAGCTACACCTCTATTTATATTCATCCATTCACTTCAATTAACTCATCCGACATGTAGGCTCGAGTTAATCATGTAGGCTCGAGTTACACATGTAGGCTCAAGTAACCACACTGGGGTGCTAATGACCCACCTTTACAATTAGAGGGGACAACCTCATGACTCTTATTAGTTCTTCTGATTAGAAGCATCGGGGTACAAGATAATACAAGTGGTTCTCTCGGTAGGACCATCGGGGACCACAAAATATACATATAGAATATTCTTCAAAGTTACAATATTTCAACACTCCCCTTAACAAGAAGGGTATTCTACAACAACATCAACAACAACAATAGTAGGAGAGAGATAGAGGACATCATCAACATCATCAGGGTAATACATCTATAAATCATTGGAATCTTTTCAACATTATGTAGTCTTCATCTTCAATCTTCAGTCTTCATCATCATTAATACTTTGACTGCTTCGATCAACAACATCTTCAGCACTTTGACCTTTCGATCAGCAACATCATCTTCAGCATTTTGACCTTTCGATCAGCAACATCATCTTCAGTGCTTTGACCTTTCGATCAGCAACATCATCTTTAGCACTTTGACCTTTCAATCAGCAACATCATCTTCATCACTTTGACCTTTCGATCAGCAACATCATCTTTATCACTTTGACCTTTCAATCAGCAACATCATCTTCAGCACTTTGACCTTTCGATCAGCAACATCAACTTCAGTACTTTGACTTTTCTATCAACAACATCATCTTCAGCACTTTGACCTTTCGATCAGCAACAACATCATCATCATACTCTGATCTTTTGATCAGAAACATCATCATGAAAATATCATCAACACCAAAACATCATTATCATCAAAACATCAACATCATCAAAACATCAAAACATCAACATCATCATCATCAAAACATCAACATGATCAAAACATCAACATCATCATCATCAAAACATCAACATGATCCTTCCTTTCAGAATTACGAGATCAACATGTCTGTGGTACTCAGACAATCCTTCCTGTCGGAATTATGAGATTTATGTCTTTACAGAGTTACTGACGATCCTTCCTTTCGGAATTACGGGATCAACACATCTATGGAGCTCAGACGATTCTTGCTTTCGGAATTACAGGATCAAGTCTTTACGGAGCTACTAACGATTCTTCCTTTCAGAATTATGGGATTTAGGTATTTACGGAGTTGCTAACGATCCTTCCTTTCGGAATTATAGGATCAACACATTTGTGGAATTCAGACAATCCTTCCTATTGGAATTACGGGATCAACACATCTGTGGAACTCAGACAATCATTCCTGTTGGAATTATGGGATCAAGTCTTTACGGAGCTACCAACGATCCTTCCTTTCAGAATTACAGGATTTAGGTCTTTATGGAGTTACTAACAATCCTTCCTTTCAAAATTACAAGATTTAGGTCTTTACGGAGTTATTAACGATCCTTCCTTTCAGAATTACAAGATCAACACATTTGTGGAACTCAAACAATCCTTCCTATTGGAATTACGGGATCAACACATCTGTGGAACTCAGACAATCCTTCCTATTGGAATTACGAGATCAACACATGTTCTCAAGTATCGAAGTCACTGGATCCATTCTGAACCGAAGTTCAAGGATGATACAATCCTACCACATTCATGGGGACCGAGATCTCTAGATACATTTTGAACCGAGGTTCAGGGATGATGCAATCCTACCACTTTCACGTGGGCCAAGACCTTTGAATACATTTTCAACCGAGGTTCAGGGATGTTGCAATCCACCACTTTCACGGGGGCCGAGTCCTCTGGATACATTTTGAATTGAGGTTCAGGGATGATGCAATCCACCACTTTCACGGGGTCCAAGACCTCCAGATACATTTTGAACCGAAGTTCAGGGATTATGCAATCCTACCACATTCACGGGGGCCAAGACCTCCAGATACATTTTGAACCGAAGTTCAAGGATGATGCAATCCCACCACATTCATGAAGACCGAAGTCACCAGATCTATTTTGGATAGATGTCCCAGGATGATACAATCCCTCTTCATTCTCGAGGACTGAGGTCACTGGATCACTTTTGGACAGATGTCCCGGGATGATACAATCCCTCTTCATTCTTGAGGACTGAGGTCACTATATCACTTTAGGACAGATGCCCAGGGATGATACAATCCCACTGCAACATCACTACTCCCCCTTTCAAGGAAGGTTCTTCCGAACCTCACCAAGCTTGTCTCAAAAGTGTTCGAACTTTACTCGAGACAGAGGCCTCATTAGCACATCAGGAACCAAACCATCATCATCTACATCTTCAGTATGTGAATACTGAACTATCACCATCTGTATCTCCAGTATGTGAATACTGAAAACATCATCATCTATATCTTCGATATAGAAATACTGAAATCATCATCATCTCTATTTAGTATAGAAATAGGGAATCACCATCATTTGCATCTACAGTATGTAAATACTGAAACATCATCTATATCTTCAGTATGGGAATACTTAAACATCAACATCTGCATCTTATCTCGTATGTAGAAATACTGGATTTCTATGTGTTACGACGGAACACGGGGTTCTCTATCATCACAACTCTAGTTATCACATAGAATCATTGCAGTATCCATCTTCAATTCAAAGAGACCTGATATCAGCTTCCGAAGCCATATGGATTCACAACTTAGTAGAGCAATATGCTATGTATTCTGGTTCATCCATGCTACGAGAAACACTGGACTGTTTCCTGCTAAACCATGAACTCATAGCAGACCCCAAACAAAAGCATCTACCTAATGTGATTTTCCTGTCTGAGATACTTCCAGCCCAATTTGCATCTATGTAGCCATACAATCTATACTCATGGCTACCATCATAATATAAACCAAAGTCTATAGTCCCTTTCAGATATCTCATCACATGTTTTGCAGTTACTAGGTGAACCTGTCTTGGTTGAACAAGATATTGACTTAAGGTGTTCACAGCAAAACAAATGTCTGATCTGGTATTTGTTAAGTACATCAATGACCCAATGATCTGTCTGTAATGAGTCATATCCACTAACTCTAATGAGCCATCAGCTAACAGCTTTAGGTTGGAGTCCATGGGTGTGGCCATGACTTTGCATTCCAACATATTGAATCTCTTCAATATCTCTACCGCATCCTTTCCCTGGTTGAGAAAGATTTCTTCTAAACTTTGCCATACTTCCAGACCTAGGAAATAATGCATTAACCCAAGGTCTTTCATCTCAAATTCTTCTGCTAGTTTCTTCTTGCTTTCCATGACCTATTTCTCATTTCCTATCAAGGATAATTCATCCACATATAATAACAGGATGACAATTTCATCTTCTACAACCTTGAGATAAAGGTTAGGATTAGCTTTACTTTTGGTAAAACCCATGCTCGACAAGAAACCATCTATTCTTTCATACCAAGCTCGAGGAGCTTGTTTAAGACCATATAATTCCTTCTTAAACCTGCATACGTGAGTATGTCTATCTTCAACTTCAAATCCTTGTGTTTGTTCTATGTATACTTCTTCTTTGATCACACCATTTAGAAAAAGTTGTTTTCACATCCATCTGGTGTAAGTCCCACTTCATCATGGATGCAAGTGCCATGGTATCTCTAATTGAAGTATACCGTGCTACTGGGGCAATTGTCTCTTCATAATCAATTCCCTCTTTCTGAGAGAAACCGCTGGCCACAAATCTTGCTTTATACTTCTCAATACTTCCGTCAGCTGCATGATTTATTTTGCATATCCATTTGGAGGATACTATACTCTTTCCTTCTGGTTTGGGAACTATATCCCAAACATCATTCTAGTATTATTTCATCATAACATCTTCCATGAGTTCGTCTTGTCGGGTCATCAACATATCCCAGTCTTCTGCATTCAACCTTGAAGGTTGGAATCCTCTTTACTCTTGGTAAAGTCTCAATCCAGCAGGAAGCTATCCATCATGTCATACCATGTCGAACTTAGATATCTTCTGTAGTCACTCCCCCTGAAGTGGAGTATCATCTTCCCTCTTCATTCTATACAGGTGGATCTATGCTTGATATATACTTGTCAATAGAGTATGTCATGTCATAGTCTATTCTTTTTGAGGCAAATCATGAACCTTTGCTTTGTACACTTGTTCTTGTAGATCCATATGGAGGATACTATGTACTTCCATTTATGTCTCGAAATCATTATGTATACATCATTCCCCATGATCAACTGTTATTCTTTGATCATAGTTTCTTTCATAGAATTCTTTTCTTCATCTTGAGTTATCTCTCATACCCATGGTGGTCTTCATCCTTTGAGGTTGATCTACCGCTCTCTGAAGCTCTTTCTTCCGTCATGGTGTCTCTGACCCTGGGAGCTTCAGATTCATGTTTATTGAATTGTCATCACTTGTTCTTCAGAACAAGTCTCATTCTTCTTTTCTTGTAGGAGGTTGTATAGGACCTTTCCTACAATTCAAATGCACTAGTTGCATGGTTAGAACTATTTCATAAAACATATGCATAACGAAAAATTCTTAACTATTTAGACAATGCAACATTCACCCATATCTCATAGAAACTTTCTAGATGCCTTCCATCTCTACCATGACATCATTGAGATTGTGCACTAATCCAATATGTCAGCAAAGAGGTTTGATAAGTAGCACTAGAGAGTTGTATAGCACCATGAGCTACTTACCCATCACATGCATATTAGTAGTATTAATGTAAACAATCTATCATGCATAACACATCAACTGAATACAATCAAATGTATAACAAAAAAATATCATGAAATGGCAATTGAATACTTATCTTTTATTTGTTTCGTGGGTAGACTCCATCTTGATCATTCTACTTTATCATCTTCTTCATTCATGAAATCATCATTTCTTATCCAAATGATAAGATGAATAAGAGGTTCTTCAAGAATTGAGTTTTTCATATTCCTCATCACTTGAGGGATCTTCTTTGAATGGTGAGAGCTTGATCTTCAATTGCTCCCATCTTCTTCTTCTCTTCTTATTAGTCGAGCTGAAAGTAATCACTTACTTCTGGTATACATTCTTCACATGAATGAATCCCATGATCCTGGGAGGCCATTCAATGTGGCTATCACCACTTTTTCATACTTCTACTTTTACCGCTTCAAGTTGTTCTGCATTCTGGATCTTCACATTCTTCAACTATTTTCTCAAATCCATATTCTGAATTATGTTCTTATCTTCAAACAGCTTGAACAAGGAATCAAACATCTTCAGTGTCTTTAGGGAAGACACTTGCGGTACAAGTTGATCTGTGATTGAATCAACAATGATATTCTTGGCCTTGATCGAGTTCTTCTTGTGTAAGGCTTTGAGGCTCATCTCCCTCTAGAACTGGAACCTCTCTACTCATGTAGGTGTCCAATTCATTTTCTTCATAGAGATCAAATACTTCCATTCTTGGAATTTTTCAACTTCACCAAGCTTATCATCAAGCTGATGTGATAGATCACTTTGAAATGAGAACCTCAAATGCAAATAGCAAAAGATTAGATCTTACCGATTTGAGGTGTCCGTCCTGCTTCCGGAGCTAGCTGATCTAGAGTTTGTCAGAGAAACCCTAATTTTAAAAACTTAGAATATTTTAGATCTGATTGGATAGAAATATATATCTCTTTAAATGGAGCTTTCCAATGTACTCCTTTTCTGAAAATAGTGGAGGAAAGCTCCCGAAACAGGAAGCCCTAGTTTTCCAATTTCTTTTGCAGAAATTCATGTTATTGTTTCTATGATATATCCTAAATTACTGCTCCTCTGTGTCTGAAATTTATCACTGAGGTAACCTCGCATGTCATTGATCTAAAACCATAGGTTTCATCAGAATTGGTTTCACCAATTTGGATTTATGATCATTTTCCCAAGGTGACCTGCTACAAGACCATTCAGTACAGTGAAGTTGTACGACATGCCACATGTCACTGGTTCATATTCAGGTTCTGAAATTCAGAAGACAAAAATTAAATTCCATTCTATTTATACCACATCTTCCATAATTCCATTTGGACCTACGTATCCCACGTTACAACAATTCTCCCCAGGTGTCCTGTTTAGGGATGAATTCTGGGAGAGGCTAGAACCCTAACTTGGAGGGATCATATATTCCAGAATATACAGAATCTGAGGCTGAATTTTGGATACAGTGTAAATCAGGATTTTATATTTGTCCTATACAATTTTCAACTCTTGATCCTTCTCCAATCTCAGGATACAGCGAATGTACCAAAACGTAGCAGTTTTAGTATTTAGGGTTTTTTCCAGATTGGGGTCAAACTAGGGTTTGACTTTCCTAGAGTTTCACCGAACCAAATTTCTTGATCCAGGTCTCTAAACTTCGATTTTTATGAGGAGAGAAATCCTATGCTGGGCTCACTCAAAAATTCTTCTTCTGCAAGAAGCCCTAATTTCCCGCACCGAAAACTGAAAATGCTTGGAATCGAATTCCGCTTCGGCAGAAAGATGTGCCCTTCAATGGAGAGCCATCCTAGCCTTCTTTTGCTGATCGATTATGGAGAGAGAACCAAAAAGTAAGAAGCCCTATATTTTGTAGCTGCACAATGCCTTCTTTCAGGGTGGCTCTGATACCATGTTAAATTTTCATATGCTTAGCTAAGACATCAGTATTTCATTTCATATTCATAACAAAAGCATATAAACAGGATCACTGAAAGATAGACAAGCACAACCATACAAAAGGAACACAAGGATTTATCCTGGGAAAACCCTAAAGGGGAAAACCTGGCAAAATCTTCCTCAATATAAATGCCCCAAAAAGATAAAAGATAAAAGATAAAACCAGGAAGGAGATCAAAGTCTAATCCTCCTCCTTCTCCAGCTACTTCTCTTCTCCACTAATGAGCTATACAAGTGAGAGTGTGTGTCCAAATGAGGAGAGATACACCTCTATTTATATTCATCCATTCACTTCAATTAACTCATCCGACATGTAGGCTCAAGTTAATCATGTAGGATGAGTTACACATGTAGGCTCAAGTAACCACACTGGGGTGCTAATGACCCACCTTTACAATTAGAGGGGACAACCTCATGAATCTTATTAGTTATTCAGATTAGAAGCATAGGGGTACAAGATAATACAAGTGGTTCTCCTGGTAGGATCATCGGGGACAACAAAAGATACATATAGAATATTCTTCGAAGTTACAATATTTCAACACTAGTTGTTCTTTGAATTGAGAGAACCTTGTGAAGTATTCATGGATAGATTCAACCTTGCTCATCTTTATATTTTTTATTTGGGATCTCAAGTTCATCTTCCTGTTGATGTTTCTTCCTTCATACATTCTTGATAGGGAATCAAACATCTCCTTAGGTGTATCCTTATAGGATACTTAAGGAATCAAGTGATCCTTGATTGAATCAACTATGATCCTCTTGGCCCTATTCATATCTTTCTTGTACATTTACTTTGCTTCATCTTCTTTGGATTCCGACACAACTCCCTTGATCAACTTTGCAAGATAATTCTCTTCTATAGTGAGTCTTATTATTTATTTCCAAGCACATAATTCTTCTATACCTTCCAACTTGTCATCAAGCTTAGTGCTTGGAGAAATCCATCCTCTCCTGGAGATCAAAAAATGATAAAAAATGAAAATTTCTCAAAAATGAAAAATGTACTCACCAAAATATGCGCTTGATCGAGGAGAGTATGATGGTATAGTTAGTTTCTGAAGAATCCAAATTCTAACCCTTGAAATAGGACTTGCAATATCGTGGATTGCAATTTCTGCTTTTGTTTCTGGTTTACTAGTGTTTTGGTTTCAAGCCAAACAAGGGATTAAATTTCTAGAGGATCTTCCCACTTCAAAACTTTGATATTGGTGCCAAAATATGCTCCTAGGAGGGGTGTACTTCGCTATGTCACTTGCATTGAAAAATTCCACTTTATTAGAAAACCCTAATTTCTTTGTCCAAAGAAGGAGGGAGAGATTTACTTCATGAAAGGTGCTCTTTTTAAGATGGCTCTAACACCATGTTAGTTTAATATGTTTCCATAGCTTAAGTCCTAACTTGATTCATGGGTGATTCACCTTGTTGAGCAATATCTTATCATGTTCATTGATAAAGGGTGGTTTTTAATTGTGAAAAATAAGGTCAATATATTGTAGGTATTGGGGGGGTGGGGAATAGGGTATGGGGGGTTTATAGGTATTGGGGGGATATAAAAAGGGGTTTCTAGTAAAATAAGAAATATATTGTAAAAATAGGGGTTTTTAAATTGTAAATATGTATTGGGAGGGGGGATCAACGAGAGTATTTTTTAAAGTAATTATCAATATGTAGTGAAATTAGGGGTATTCTTTAATATCTCGTGATTGAAGGATCTATGACATGGTTTTACTAAGTGAAGAAACCGTGACTTGATTAGAATTTAATATATTTTCATAATAAAAACCTAAAGAGGATTACTAAAAGAAACATAATCACAAGGTACACAACAATTTACACTGGGAAACCCTTAAGGGAAAAACATAGGAAAACTTCCTCAATATAGGTTATCAGTAAGCAATGACCAAAGAACAAGGTCTCATTAAGTGAGAGACCAAACCCCAAGCATAAGAGCGGCTATCTTACCTAACTCGTAGGGCCAACCTACCTAGGTATACTTCACAATAATAATTATAATCATATTCCAATGGGTGCCATTAACCCAACTTACAACTGAGGGTTTTCCTCATGACATTTACATGACCTTTTACATCGGTAACATCTCCCGAAGGACAAATAATAATGTGAAGTACAAGTAGAATATTTTTTGAAGTTACATCATTTCAACATATCTTTCATTGAAAGATATTTAAAATATTTTCTAAGAATCTACAAATTAGAAGTCTTTACCTTTTCCAAGATTTCATAGGTAGTTTCCAATGTATCACATGCCTCCTTAGTTGTCTTTGTTTATGCTACTATTGGGAGTATAATTTCATGTATTGCTTAGTGTATGTAAAACATAGCCTTTCCATGTTTCTACCTCTATTTCCTCAGGTCATCCTTCTTAGCTTGTGTGAGATTATTATATGTCACATGATATGTTGGTTCTGTATAGCCATTTTGGACTCTGTCCGATACATCTTAACCTTTGAACAAATACTTCATTGTTAGAGACCAATACTCACAATTATTTCTTGAGAAAATTGGAGTTTGTAAACTCGAGATGTGTGTACTAGAATTGGGAGACATTTTTTAATTTTTGTTTTCCTTAGAAAATGAATTGTTTCCTTTTAAGACAAGGTTTTTTTCCTAAGCCTGCTCTGATACCAGATCTTGGGAGAGTGTGGAGAGGATAGCTGTGACGGTTAACTTGAGTTACTGCGCAGTAATAATTTTATTTTCTTTACTTTTGGGGTTGTAGCACAATGCCTTTAAGAAACCCCAAATTTTTCTTCAACGGGGTAACTTCAACCGAAATTTCTACGACAATATTTTACTATGACATGGTTTTACTGCAACAAGGATTTACTACAATGTGATTTTAATGCGACACGAAATTTTGCGATAGAATTCACTGTGACATGACTCAACTTTCACTTTTGGTCGACAAACTTTTTATAGATTTTTAACCCAACACACTTTTACCTCGACATACACCCACTTGAATTCAAGGGGATTTTACCGAGACACACTTTTGGTTGTGACCAACTCCCACCTCGACATGACCAATTATAAAAGAACTTTATAAAAGGAGATTAATTTGTCTATTAACTTATAATATGGAAAACAATTTTCACCACTCCGTAACTTAGGATACATACTTGGAAATTTACTTGGATGTTTCACCTTTTACAGAGCTTGGGCTCTAAACACATTCTAGAACACATGAGCTTGAGTTGTTGAACTCTTCTAAGATTTTTTATTCTTCTCCTTTTCTTCTTACTCTCTTCTTTTCTCTCCACTACTCTGCACATACACTCTATGTTTTTCATTCTTTTCTACTACATATACAAGTGACTAAAATTTTTCTTCTCTTGGAAGCTACCGACTAACATTAAAGACTGTAATTAATTTCTACCTAAAAACTTAACTTCAGAAATACAATTTGGATTCTTAAATACGATGAGGCATGAACTCGTTAACCTGACATACTGACTGACAATAATGTACTTCTATGGACTCTAACTAAGTTAGCTGAGATGTGATGTAGATCTGCGAGTAATTAATATTTCAAACACCAAGTCAAGTTATGGTAATTAGTATTTCCGACAATGAGCTAGTTATTACAAAAGCAGTAGTTGTAAATGAAATTTGTACATTTTTTGCATGCTTCTATCATAATGTTACTCCTTGGTAATGTGCTAACTTGACTCGCATATATACAACTAAACTTTTTCTTACTCTTTGGCCCCACATAAAATAATGTCACTAGAGACAAAGGTGACAATAAATGGAGGTTTTGGATGCCTCCTCTTATTCTCTATCAATAGAGAGATGTTGAAACTTTACTTGAACACCATTGTGAATAATTAATCTAGGAAAAATATTTTATGAGGGAAATTTAGGCACCAACTCTATTGCAACAGATAATTAATTGCTACTAAGTGATGTTCAAGGCTAGGAATTTTCTATTAAAACCTAGAAATCATATTTTAACCATCCTATGAAAGCATATCTTTGAAATAAAATATTTTATGAGGAAAATTTAGGCACCAACTCTATTACAACAGATAATTAATTCCACTAAGTGATGTTCAAGTCTAGGAATTTGCTATTAAAACCTAGAAATCATATTTTAACCATCCTATAAAAACATATCTTTGAAATAGATAAAAAAAGGAAACTACATTGATCTGTTTGACATTGGTTGATGGACAAATTTTTCCAAACACATTAACCTAACGCTTTAAGAAAATGTCTCTTCAATAGTAGACATGATTGATTCACAAGCCATTTTTGGAATAATGATCAATGTCCCAAATTTCAAAAGAGAAAAAAAGTGCTGCACATTGGGATTTCTTGTTTGTGTCTCGGATTAGATCTAGCAGCATCCTAAATAAAAAGCAAAAATAAAGAGGTGTAGTATTAGGTTGATAAAATAGAAGCCACCTCTTTCTTTAAGAAAATAAAGAGGTGTAGTATTAGGTTGATAAAATAGAAGCCACCTCTTTCTTTAAGAATGGAAAAAGGTTTTAGCATGATTCTTCATAGCTTTGAGTGCAATGATAATCATAAATTTTGGAACACATTTTCATTAATTAACAATGTAAACATGAACATATATCTAAATATAAAATATAAAGTCACAAATTTTACCTATTTTTTTTTAAATATATCTAATTAATTATACATTTTATCAATTATTTTTAGAGATTATATATTTTATTAATTATTTTTAGAGATTATATATTTCATTAATTATAAATTTAAGTTATTTAACCAGTTATTTAATTAATTGTATATTTAATTAATTACAAATTTACATTACTTAATTAGTTGTATATTTCATTAATTATTGGACTGAAGAGGCACATTTTAAAACCGAGTAAAGGAGAGATGTGTAACTCCTTCCATGCTCATCCTAGAGTTGACACATGTCCTTTATAAAACATTATAAAAAATTATTAAAAATCACACTTGGGCTCAAATTAAACTTAAATTATTTAGAAGTGCATATATACATATAACTACACAAATTGCACTTTCTCAACATTTCTACTTTATTGTGCAAAAGAGGGGCATTCTACATTAATGGAGAGATGTGTAACTCCTTCGATGTTCATCCTAAAGATGTCATGTCTCCTTTATAAAAAAAAATAAAGTATTATTAAAAATAACATGTCTTCTCAAATTAAATTTAAGTTATTTAGAAATACCCACATACATATATAATTACATAATTTAGGAAATTTAGGAAAAAACCAACGTAAATCCAAATTCTAGGCTCTATCAAGCCTCGAGATGAATCAAATCTCTCAAGGTGCAAACCTCTTCTTAGGTATCGATTGATTTGATTCAAACCAAAAGACATATCTTTTTATTTAAGGTCCACATATAATTTTATTATTATTAATATTTAATATTATTTAAGGCTGACATATAATACTTTTTATTATTTTTTATTTTGTTAGGAATGAACATTGCATCATTTCCCCACACATGGTTTTAAAACCATATGCAAGGCCCTCTTACAATCATCGGTTGTTTAAGAGGCCTTGCACATGGTCTTAAAACCATTTGCAAGGCCCTCCTAAACCATGTACAATAAAACCATGGGTTGTTTAGGAGGCCTTGCACATGGTTTAAAAACCATGTGCAAAGCCTCCTAAACCATGTACAATAAAACCATGGGTTGTTTAGAATTCCTTGCAGAAAGACCAACATTCTTTTGCGGATAATTCAATTTTGTGTTTTTTTCTTGAGCCGGATTTTTTTTACGGATAATTAAATTTTTACTTTTTTATTGTTTTGTTAGGTAGGAAGATTACAACATCTACCCATATTAGATTGTTTTTGTGGCAGACATTTATTTTGGCTTATTAGAAAATTTATTTTTTATTAATAAAAATAACGTTAAGAAAGTGATATTATTTTTTATTTTGTGTTACAAAATCTCTCCCATAATATTCACTATCGCTATTATTTTTTGCCGGCATGTTACAAAAGTTGTGACAAGATCTCTCTCATAATATTCACTATCACTATTATTTTTTGCCCACATGTTACAAATGTTATTAACGTTACATCACATTACAAGATCTCTCCCATAATATTCACTATCATTATTATTTTTTGCCAACATGTTACAAATATTACTAAGGTTACATCACATTACAAGATCTCCCCTGTACTATACTAGACTGTAGAGCGCCTCTCCCATAATATTCACTATCACTCTTATTTTTTGCAGACATGTTACAAATATTACTAAGGTTACATCATGTTACAAGATCTCCCATGTTACAAATATTACTAAGGTTACATCATGTTACAAGATCTCCCCTGTACTAGACTGTAGAAGGCCTCTTGACGCAATAAATCTCTTTAATGCTTGATAGATACTTTTTTAAATAAATCAATGTTAATAAATAATAAAGAAAATCAATCAATAAAATGGAAACCACATCTTTCATGATGACAAAGGTTTTAACATGCCTCTCCATAACCTTTTGGTTAATCATCAATTTTGGAACCCATTTTTATCAATTAACCATGAAAACATGTAAGAAAAAAAAATCTCTAGATATAAAGTATAACATCATAATTCTCACCCAAATTTCCTTTTTAATTTTTTAAACATATCTCATTAACTATTTTTAGAGATTGTATATTTCTTTAATAATAAATTTAAGTTACCTAACAGTTATTTAATTAATTATATATATTTCATTAATTATAAATTGAAGTTACTTAACCAGTTGTTAAACTAATAGAGTGTATATGTGATGTTTTTCTTTTTTTTTTCAAACACACGGTCCGTGTTGTCTGTCGACCTGCTAACCAGGTCTTGACCTAATGATTTTCCGCAATCTCCAAGGGACGTCTGCAGCATGGGCCTCCCTTGGCTCACTGCTTGATATTAACCTGCCAATCAAATGACAGCTTTTTACGACAGTAGAGGAGATGCAAATCATGAGCGATGTTGTTTTTTACGACACGAAGACCGTAGCGAATATGACCAGACGTCAATTTGATTAGAAATATTAAACTACAAGTTGATTAGAAATATTAAACTATGAATGGTGCTCATGAAATTACATACACCATTTTTGTGAAATCGTATCATCATGCTTAATGCTCGCCAGAAATGTTCGGTTGGCATTTTTTCTGTTGCCCTTTTTACACAGAACATGGCAAGCGGATTTTATTTTGAGCTTACTAACACTGGCTGTTTCTCTGATTGTGGCCGTGTGTAGTGAGGCGAGTTTGATACCTATCAATATATATACAGTGCAATCCGCTTCAGCTCTTGGAGTTCAGTGATGGATACAGAGAATAATACTATGAAGGCAGCTCGCGTCCTGGTCTTGTCATACCCTGCGACTGGCCATACGAATCCAATGCTTCAGTTCGCCAAAAACATCGCGTCCAGGGGTTTACTCGTCACATTCGTTACTTTCAGCTACAATCATAACAGAGTCATTGAAGCCAAGGAATCTCTGGAACAACTTAAGCTCCCAATAGAATTGGAGTGCATTCCAGACGGCCTTCCTGCAGACCATACTCTCGACTCAAACATCAACCATGTTGTTTTCAATCATATGAACAACATGGACGGTTCCGGATTGGAGCAGCTGATCCTGCGATTGAATGCCAGTGGGAATGCTGATCCTCCTGTGTGCTGTATTGTTTATAATCCATTTCTTCCATGGGCTCGGCAAGTTGCAAAGAAGATGAATATTCCTCATGCTTTGTTCTGGACACAGTCCACTGCAGTTTTCTCCATCTATTGTCACTTTCATAATGGTACGTAAGACAGTGAGATTCCTTCATCTTTTTAATTTACAGTACTACTGTTTAGTCACTTTACCGCATATTAGTATTTGCTGTTTTATGTTTCTGAACCTATATATACGATGTTTCAAAGATGAAAAGTGGGTCGATTCAAGGCTGATGCCAGAGAACCTGAGCGTTGCGATTCCCGGCCTTCCTGAATTGAGGCTGGGGGATTTACCTTCGGCATTCAGAGATACGGAAGAAAGACTGGAAATTTATCTCCGCCAATTGGACGGCCTCGGCGATTTGTCATGGGTGCTTGCCAATACCTTCTATGAACTGGAGCCGGATACGATCGAGTATATTAGATCAAGAGTTGTTGTACCCTTTCGGAGCATAGGCCCTTGCTTACCCTCGGCTTTTCTCGACGGACGCAATCCCCGCGATGCACGAGTCGGCGCAGATCCTTGGAAAGCGGCGGACAGCGTCAAACCGTGGCTAGATAAGAAGCCCCCGTTGTCAGTAGTATACATTTCCTTTGGCAGCATAACGGTTATAAGCACACAACAGATCTATGAATTAGCATTGGGGATTCAATGCAGTGGCCAGAATTTCTTGTGGGTCATCCGGCCTCCTCCGGGCCACGAAGACATTAGGGATATTTTGCCGGCAGGCTTCCTCGAGGAAACCCAAGGCCGTGGCTTGGTGGTGAACTGGTGCGTTCAACTGGAGGTGTTGTCTCATCCGTCTGTGGCTGCTTTTATGAGCCACTGTGGGTGGAACTCCACTCTGGAAGCCCTGAGCTTGGGGATTCCGGTGCTGACATTCGGTGTCTGGACAGATCAGACCACCAATTCGAAATTTCTGGCGGATGTGTGGAAGGCCGGAGTGAGAATGACAAAGGGAGAAGATGGTACCGTGGGAAGGGAAGAGATCGAGAGATGTATGAGACTAGCTGTTGACAAGGCGAGTATAGCAGGAGAAGAATTGAGAAAGAATGCTCTGAAATGGAAGGAAATAGCGAAAACGGCCATGAGTGAAGGCGGCTCTTCCGATACAAATCTGGATGAATTTGTTCAAGAGGTTGTGGCTAAAGCTAGAAAATTCTCCCCTCCGTCGCCGTAAAGTGACCGTTTAAATCTCCTCGTGAACTTTATTTTTTGGTTAGAGCTAGCCGTTTAAATCTCCTCATTAACTCTATATTTTGGTTTGATATTGCCGTTTAAATCTCTTCGTTAACTCTTTTACAATCTAAGCAGGTACGTTTTTCAGAATTTACAGGCTGTTTGGACCATTTCTTGTTCCGTTGAAATTTTATAAACTCTCACGGAAGAGGACTACGTGGACTTTCTCTTCCTATTTGATAAATTTAATCAGTCTTGATAGTTGCGTGAAGAAGTTTATGTCGACACTGTTATTTTATCTTTTTGTCAAAATCTGTTGATAGTTGCCTAACGAAGTTTATGCCCACACTATTATATCTTTTTTTGAGTCAAAATCTGTTCAGTTCAAACATATTTTCGGAGTTGTTTGACGTTTTGAGAATTTTTTTTATTTAAAGTAATATCTTAAAATTGATACTTATGTTTTAGTTTTTAAAATTCGATAACTCTAAATTTATAATTAAAAAAAATATAATATCACAGAATTAATTTAGTTTTACATAAAATTGTTAAATGAAAGCTAGAGTTATATGGTGGCATATCTCTTAATTGTGACATAGACCTTATTGGAAATGAGTATAATGATATTATGTGTTGAATTATCTTTGTAATTAGTGAAACTACCTTTGTAGTGTATTGCATTGAAGTACTTTTTATTTCTCATTAATTAACGTAAGTGTAAATTTGTAAGTTGCAAAAACATGAACCATTTTTCCTTAAAAGCTTATGGAGATCAAAAGCCTTTAGCTGAAAAAGTGGGATTCCATTCATTATGTTTTGTGTTTGATAAATTTGGATAGTTGTGATTCTAATGGTTATGTTTTGTGTTTCATAAATTTGGATAGTTGTGATTCTACTTGTTATGTTTTGTGCTTAATGAATTTTGTATTAATTTCTATGTTTAAAATGGCTTAATATGGTGAAGTATATAGAAAAGAATGTGACTAAAATTTTTCAAATGTTGTAGGTGTGTGATATAGGTGGGTGATATGTTTGATTATTTCATTATACAATTAAGGTAATTTTATTTCACGTAAGTTTAATTTGAAATTAGTTGGTATATTTAACATAAATTAATGACATTGAAAAAGTATTTCATAGCATTTCAATATGTATGTGAGCCTTCTCATGAAGATGATGGATCTTTTAGATGCAATTGATGTTTTATGTCAATTAAGTCTAGGAATGGGCATGCCTTAGGAAACCGATTCGGATGCCCGGAGGATAGGGATACAAAACACATGCATGTTTTGTGACATCTAAAACGCAAGCACGTTCTGCAAAACATGATTTATTATCTCAAATCGTCTTGTGACCCCATTATTCACTTCATAGTCTATTATTCTCTATTTCAACCAGTGACTAAGGCAAAATGTGGATGTGATTTCAGCATCTAAAGGCATCCGCAATGAATTTCTTCACAACCATCGGTAAATCTTCTCCCCTCTTTCTATTTTCATTCAAGTTATATAAGCTCAAAAAAACTTAAAAAAAAACCTACAATAAAATTTAAAAAATCACAAAAAAATAAACAAACAAAATCACAAACAAAGCATTTTAACCAAACAAAACAATTTCACATTCAAAAAAAATATTGTTTATTTGTGTGAGGGTTTGGTTTCCACGTGAGAGAATCAACATGACCCCATTCTCTTTATTTAGGAATTGTTAACATGGAAAATACTCCTAATTTGTCTTATAGTGGCTTAGTGTATAAACTCTATAATTTGTCCTCTTATATTTTAAAACTTTCATTAGGAGTTTGAGTGTGAGAGCTCTAATTTTTTTCAAAAGAGACAATGAAATATTAAGGATCCTCTTTATGACTCTCATGCACCTATCTAACTCCCTTCTTGCAAGGCTGTACATAGTTCATAGAGTTTCAAACTTGATTTTATTGTAATAGGATGCAATTAATTCCCATAGTTTAAGGTTGGGTATTAGGGGATATTTTCTCATATCATAGTTTTTCTTTATGCAAATTGAACTAGATGTAGATTTTGCAAATGTACTTGAACCTTAGTAGTGTTTGTCATGCTAGAAACTTAACAAAATTTGGTGTGCTAGAACATGAAATGCTCTCATTGGCCCAACTTTTCTTTCCACTAATATATCTAATGTTATAATTGCACCAAGTTCCATTTTTAGTATTATTCCAAAGCTTCTTGGCGATAGATCTCCTATGGTTAGGCCAAGTATTTTTGGCATTACTTGGATAGTCAAAAGTTTTCATTGTGTTAACACCAACATGTAACCAAGAGGGATCCCATAGAAGATTCACTAACTAAACAATGTACTTGGTTATCAATAATCCCTCACACTAAGTGGTGGTAACTCAACCAACATAACACACAAAGACAAATGAGTAGCGAAGGTGGTTTGGGACCACTTTCAATGTATTGGTAGGGTGAGTGCACAAAGTTGAGGGTCTCTTTTGGCGTGTTAGATGCAATAGAAAAATTGAAAAACAGGCATCCATCAACTTGCATGGATATTTTGAGACACTTACACAATGAATCTTGTGATGAGTAAAAAAAAACGAAATGTAGGAAATTGAATGAAATTTCCAAATATATAATTTTTTTCTATTGAAAATGTTGTTAACTATCAAAAGTTAGATATTTTTTAACGGGAACTTTTTTATTTTTTGGACAAATTAAAAGGTATATGTATTTTTGGGTGCAACGTTTGAGTGTCTAAATGATGTAATAAACTTACAAAAACTAATATACATATAGAGAACATATAGTACTAGTGCACGGCTATTTTTCCAATAATAAAAATAATATGTTTAATTTTTTTTTAATTATCTAAGAAATCAAACCTCGAAAACGGTACGTCAATTGTGGGTGCAGCGTTTTAATGTCTTAATGCAATTATTTGGAAATGGGTTTTTTATAGCGTGTAGAGGTCGGTGTTCTTTAGTGCACCATACAATTTTTTTTTAAATGGTTGAGACACGAAAGAGTTATGGACAAAGCACTAATAATGTGTTTTTCGAGTTGAGGAGTGATGACATGAGATAAATAAGAAAAAAATAGAAAAAATTGTGCATTCTTGTTAAAATTTACATATTTGGAATCTGCAAAAAAAAACCATATATGTTTCTAAAATCTCATAAAAAATGGAGGTGTGCAGCATAATCAGACGAACTGCTAAACACAAGCATATTGAAAATTTGGATATAATGTTCAATTAGCCATGGTTTATCATACTCCAAGGCATAGGCATGTTGAATACGAAGAAAAGTATGAAGCAACCACATAGGAATAAGAATTCCATGAAAGCATGGGTGGAGGATTGGCCTTATCATTTGGAGGGAATACATTTTTGAATTTAAACAAAACGGGCATGCGTTTTATTGAAGAGAAATGGGAGCACGTTTTAGTGAAGCAAAATGGGAGCACATTTTAGTGAATAAAAATGGGAGTGCGTTTTAGCTAAGAAAAACGAGAGTGCGTTTTAGCTAAGAAAAACGGGAGCGCATTTTTAAATACTACAATGATTGCTTGTTTTGTCAATTATACCAATAATTTTATTATTTTATGTCCCCCCTTGACTCCCCTCTTCCCCCTAACTCATATTAACCCCCCCTACTCTCTCTTCCTAACACCCCACCACCTTAAACCTCCCTCCCCCCTCTCTCTCTCTCTTCCTCTCTCACACACACAGGCATCTCCCTAACACCTCTCTTTCACTTCTAACACCTAAGGCCTCTCTCTCCACTCTTTCTTTCTCCCCAACTCATCCATCTACACTTAGCCCCCACCCCCATATCTATTCCCCATCCCTCTCTCTCTCTCACATCCACAAGTCACCCCCTACGACTAAAATTCCCTGTATTCTGCCCAATTCTTACTAATCCCCCATCCTCCTCTCCCTATATCTAACTCCCCTCCACCTCCTGCCTCTCTCCCCGCTACATCAACATCATCAACATCATCTTCATCGTCATCATCATCATCATCATCATCATCATCAACATCAACATCATCATCGTCATCGTCATCATCATCGTCATCGTCATCGTCATCGTCATCACCATTGTCATTATCCTCATTCTTCATCATCATCATCATCACCACCACCACCACCACCATGATCATCAATCATTGTTGTCATCATCATCATCATCTTCATCATCTTCATCCTCAACATCATCTTCATCATTGTCAACATCATCCTCATCGTCGTATTCATAATCATAATGTCCATCGTCGTCATCGTCACCATCATCATCATCATCATAAACATCATCATGATCATGATCATGATCATTGTCGTCGTCATCAACATCATCATCATCTTCATCTTCATCCTCTACATCATCTTCATCATCGTTACCATCCCCAACTTCATCATCATTGATCATTGATCATCATCATCAACATCACGATCACCATGATCATTGATCATCGATCATCATCATCAACATCACCATGATCATCATGATCATCTTCATCATCAACATCATCAACATCATCGTCATCATCATCATCATCGCCATCATCATCACCATCATCATCATCCTCATCCTCATCATCATCATCGTCATAAACATCTTCATCTTCATCATCATCATCATCATCATCATCATCATCATCATCATCATCAATATGAGCATCATCATCAACATCAACATCATCGTCATCATCATCATCAACAACATCATCAACAACAACAACAACAACAACATCAACATCATCAATATCATCGTCGTCGTCATCATCATCATCATAACCATCATCATCACCATCATCATCACCATGATCATTGATCAACGATCATCATCATCAACATCGTCGTGATCATCATGATCATCTTCATCATCAACATCATCATCAACATCATCGTCATCATCATGGCCATCATCATCACCATCTCCTCATCCTCATCCTCATCCTCATCATCATCATAAACATTTTCATCTTCATCATCATCATCATCATCATCATCATCATCATCAATATGATCATCATCATCAACATCAACATCATCAACATCATTGTCATCATCATCATCATTGTCATCATCATCATCATTGTTGTCATTATCATCATCATCTTCATCATCTTCATCATTGTCATCATCATCATCATCGTCCTCATCGCCATATTCATAATCATAATCTTCATCATCATCATCTTCATCTTCATCCTCATCACCATCCTCAATTTCATCATCATCATCATTACCATAATCATCACCATGATCATTGATCATCGATCATCATCATCAACATCGCCATGATCATCTTCATCATCAACATCATCATCAATATCATCATCATCATCATCATCATCATCATCATCATCATCATCATCATCATCTCTATCATCATCGTCGTCGTCGTCATCCTCATCATCACCATCATCATCACCATCGTCATTATCCTCATCCTCATGTCTCCCTAAACCTATGTCTCCATCATCATCATCAGCATCATCATCATCAACATGATCATCAACATCAACATCAACATCATCAACATCATCGTCGTCATCATCATCATCAACATGATCATCAACATCAACATCAACATCATCAACATCATCGTCATCGTCATCATCATCATCATCATCATCAACAACAACATCAACATCATCATCGTCGTCATCATCATCGTAATCATCATCACCATCGTCATCATCCTTATCCTCATCATCATCATCATCATAAACATCTTTATCATCCCTGACTTCATCACCATAAACATCATCACCATCCCCGACTTCATCATCATCATCATCATCACCATCATCATCGCCATGATCATTGATCATCGATCATCATCATCAACATCGCCATGATCATTATGATAATCTTCAACATCTTCATCTTGATCATCATCATCATCGTCGTCGTCTTCATCATCATCATCGTCATCATCTTCATCATCATCATCATCATCATCTTGATCATCATCATCACCATCATCATCTTCATCATCATCATAATCATCATCAACAACAACAACATCATCATCATCATCAACATGATAATCATCACCAACATCAACATCATCAACATCAACATCATCATCATCATCATCATCATCATCAACACCATCATCAACATCAACATTATCATCATCATCTTCATCGTCATCGTCATCGTCATCATCATCATCACCATCATCATCATCATCATCATCACCATCGTCATTATCCTCATCCTCATGTCTCCCTAAACCTATGTCTCCATCATCATTCTCATCATCATCATCATCTTCTTCTTCTTCTTCATCATCATTATCATCATCATCATCATCAACAACATGATCATCATCATCAACATCAACATCATCAACATCATCATCATCATCAACAACAACATCAACATCAACATCATCATCATCATCGCCGTCATAATCGTCATCATCATCACCATCATCATCACTATCATCATTATCCTCATCCTCATGTCTCCCTAAGCCTGTGTCTCCCCTCTGACATGGCACACACACACATCTATTTGAAAGACACACACACATCCCTATGTCTCCCCTTACCACTAGCACCCCCTAACCTATATGTCTGACACACACACACACACATCCCTATGTCTCCCCTTACCACTAGCACCCCCTACCCTATCTCTCTGGCACACACACACAAATCCCTATGTCAAAACTTACCACTAGAACCCCTTAACCTATCTCTCTGACACACACACACACATTCGTATGTCTCCCATTACCACTAACACCCCCTAACCTATCTCTCTCTCTCACACACACATATCCCCATGTATCCCCTTATTACACATCCCTAGAGTTGTAAAACAATATAGTTAGGTTGAAGAAAGGGGGGATGTTAAGGCACAAAGACTAAGGGAGTGCTTGTTAATTCCCCCTAAACCTTGAATGATCCCTTAGCAAATGCTCCAAAATTCTATTAGAGTAAAATGCGTAGACATTTTATGTAACCAAAACGTACCCCCATTTTAGTTAACAATAATGCGTGCACGTTTATCTTCAAACATCTTCACCACAAGTTTCTAAGTATTTCTTGGAGCATGGTATACATTGAGGAGCAAGAAATAAAGAATGAATTGAGCAAGAAAGAATCCATTAATTGAGCAAGGAGCCACATAGAGCATCTCCACCATTGTTTTTCTTGCAATCGAGGAGCTAGCAAAGACAATGTTAACTTGGTCATTGTGATGGAGTATGTAGAAACAATTGAGCAAGAAAGAAACCAAGTTTGGAGAATTTCCCATTGAGGAGCACCATACATCATTTCTACCATTGTTTTTCTTGCAATTGAGGAGCTAGCAAAGACAATGTATTCTTCCCAATCTCCCCCCTAGCTAAAGAGTATGTAGACACAATTGCTCAAGAAAGAAACCAAGCTTGGGGAATTTCCCATCGAGGAGCACCATAAAGCATCTCTACCATTGTTTTTCTTAGAATTGAGGAGCTAGCAAAGGAAACATTCTTTCCAATCTTCCCCCTATCTTGAGTATTTAAACACAATTGAGCAAGAAAGAAACCAAGCTTGGGTAGTTTCCCATTGAGGAGCTAGCAAAGGAAACCATATATATCATTGATCATTATGGTCATGGGAAACTCACACAATCGAGCAAGAAAATCAGCAACGAGGCGGATACCCAATGAAATCCTTGAAGAAATTAGAGAGAAGAAAAGAAATGACATGACCAATCGAAGACGCTCTATGGACACTCAAACAATCCCGGTTGTTGAGGATGCCACAGCTCTTCCTACCAATCCACATCAAGAAAGACAAAAGCATTCGCTCAAGGGGCCTTCGGTCACCATATCAGTAGAAGAACGAGCACTACATGGCACTAATCAAGGAGTAAAACGTAGGTGCACATCAAGGCCACCTGAAACCTTTGCAGATTTAATTGAATGTGGGTATAGAAGTGACAAAGTTAGAGAGACATTGAATGCCAAAGGCATGCTCAAAGAAGACACTGTTGTTTAGACCACTCAAGAGGATTTCCAATTGCCACCGTCTGACCGTCAGGAAGACACAAAAGGGCATGAAGCTCATGTTCAAATGCCAGACCAGTTGGGTGATATGGTATAGGGTGCAATTCCAACCTCCCTATATCCATTAGCAACTTCACGCCGAAGTACTCCAAAATGTATACAAATCGATGAAAGTCTCATTGGTTCACTTGAAGGTACATTGTCTAAACGCAGCATTGCATATCAAGCTCAACAGATACTCGTCAACTATTTTGATTCTAAATGTGATGGAGATAAATGTATATTATTTATATCGTTGTTAAAATATAGGTCTATGACTATTGTTAGGAAAAAATTAAGGATAAAGATGATAAACAGTTCTGAACCAAGTTCTTATGTTGTCAGAAGTTTGGTAAATACATTTAGTAATATTGGAAAGAAATATCGTTCAAAGGATCACAATGCAGCTTGCCATGTGTTGTCATAACCAATCGTGAATAAAAAGCACCAGGGCCCATCGCCTTCTTAAGCCTACATCCAAACTTGTAGGATTGGATATCAAAGCACTCCGTAGTTATTGTTCTAGAAGAGAACAACTTGAATCAGGTGAAACAGATGTCTGTCCTTCATTGGCAGGTTGCCACGCTCCGATATGAATCTCATTGATGCAGGAAAGGAACTGGTGCAAGAGTTTTGGTGTGACAATAGTAGACCTTCATCCAACCAAAAAGATGTACTAAAATTGAGAATGGGTTCAAGGGATTGTGAGCCCCACATTAAACATTTTCTTGACATGAAACACACAGAATTATATGAGAGATTTAGGAATGAACATAATGAACTTAGCTTGGGCCAAATATCCTTCGAGAAATGAAAACCATGTTATGTTAAAATAAATGCAACTCGTAACACATGTTGTTGTCGATATCACATTGAGTACGCTTATTATTATGACACATATATACATATATTGTGTGTTTTGCATAACACTCTTGTGCAGGAATGCTCAACTACATTGCCACCGACATCATCTAGAGAGTTTATCCATAGCATCATGTGTAGAAGGACAGAAGGTTGCAAATTTTATGAAAGGCCTTGCGTAGATGGGACATGCCCAAGGTGTGGTGGAATGACATTTTTGGACAAATGCATACATGTCACCGATGAGCATGAACTTGGGAGACATGAAGTGAACTTGCAGTCATTCAAATATGTCACATATGATATCGGTGGAAGGAATGAAAGGAAAAAAATACAATTGGTCACCTCTCAGGTTAGCAACGAGTTCCTGAATAGTATTTTTTCCTTCATCTATTTCTACTTCATATATGTAACAACCTATTGATATGTACATATTTATTGTTGATCTACCAGGTACTGGTATGAAACTTCATGGAGGAATTCTTTGAAAAGACACAACAGTGTGTAAAGCATGCACATGTGGTTCGTTGGCAAGATGAGCAGTTTATAGCATGTAGGGATACATTTCCTGTTGGAAATTTATTATCAATGGTCGATTTTGTGGAAAAATACACTCTTCAACCACAGAATGAGATTTAGAGTCAATATTATCACTCAAATCAGGTCATAATAATGGTCCATATCACCTATAGACATGGGGCAGATAGTACTAAAGAGAACAGGGTTATATTGAAGGAGTATCACTTTTACATAAGTGATGATAGGTGTCATGACTTGGATTTTGTACAACACAGATTTCAATTGTTCTACAAACACTTGGAGGATAACAATATACAGATGGAACAATATTGGATTTGGTCTGATGGTTGTGTGGGGCAATTAAAAAATTCATGTGTCTTCCAATGGTTGTGTATTCTCCACAAGAGTCACAAGGTGCCACATATTTGAAACAATTTTGAGACCGTACACGGAAAAGGGGAACACGATGGAGCAGGTGCATGCATCAAGACTACATTACATAGGCAAGAGATGAAATTTAGAGCTATTTCTCTCATCCGATATGCAAAGACCATTGTTGCATGGTGTTCTTCAGTGATGGGGTAGGGAGCTAGAAGGAAAGAAGCCCAATCATCTCAAAAAGCACATGTACATAGATAGTTTCGGGAGGTGGTCGATGTACATCAATCACACCTATATGAGTGCAAGACCATCCAAGGAACATGGGAATTCCATTCAGTTAGGATGTTAGACAATGCTATAGTTGAAATGTGGACAAGAAAAATCTCTTGTTTTTGTTATCCATGTAGTAGTGGTGAATGGGACAACTATGAATCCACATATTGGGTTGACAGCTGGGACCGTGTATCAATCCCCATTGGTCGAAAAATAACTTCAGAATTATCCTAGTTGGAGGAGGGCCAGTTGAGTATTTCACATGACTATGACCACATTTTAGATCTCATACAACTAGGTTTGACTATTATGTTGATCACTTTGAAATCTTTGATGACTAGTTGTGTTTAGTTAGCTGACTCATAGGTCTGCACTTTATTTTATGCAAGGCACATATGCGCAGTGGTTTCCCCAAGATACAATGAATGGCACACTGACTACTGGTTGGCACGTTGCTTGGATGGGAAGAAGACCCTCATTGTCTCATTAAGCGACTCCAAGGGAAATGATTTTCCAATTGGGTCGATGGTTATCAAAGAAGATTATTTGACATAGGTTTCCGATGCATGAAATAAAAAAGGTTATGTATTTGAAGATTATAGACCAGGTCAAATTGTATACCATTATACAAACTTAGTTATTGGCACAAACCTCCAGCTGCAAACAATGCCAAACAAGAACTCATCAAAGTCATGATACTTGTTTCCTTACTCCAAGCATGAGAGGATAAAGGATATCGCTGCTATTAGAGGTGATCCCGATGGTCTAGTCAAATGACCATAGGTAGGTAGTCAGGTATGTGGTCGTCAGATATTTTGGTTTCATGGTCTCATTGATTATTTATAGTTTGATACATTGAGCGCTTGATATATTGATAAATTCAATAGACTTCTACAATATATTTGTTGTATTATATTGATACTTACATGACTCATGCCTTATATCCCAAGACCATTATCTACCACTCTATCTAGGATATGTCTATTGCATTTTCCTTGAATCTTGAAGTTTATCCTATAAGGACATCTCCTTGAATCTGATAATTATCTCCTTAACTCTTGTAATTAGTTTCTCCACGAGAATCCCTAAACACGCTTGCACGACCCATCGAAATCCCTTTTTGATGCACGGTCTCCATTCTATGCCCCGGTTAGGGATTCAACACAGGTCCCTGAAATCTTGTAGGAGGTGGGATTCAATGTGCGATAGAATGATGGTCGTTGCTTGGATCGACGAACTATTGGCTCCGTTGGATTCAGGAGATCGGGATAGTGATGTGGGAGGCCCTTTAATCCGGTTCCATGGACAAGGGATCATTTTTTTGGTCAATTTTAGAAACTAGGGTTTTTCTCAGTAAGTGAATATGAAATTTTTGCACATGGAGTGAAATTCACATATTGCTCAACTGTGAACATGTGGCTAGCATTACCACATGGAACCTTCCTAAACATACTTGGATGACCCACCAGAAGCCCTTTTTGATGCACGGTCTCCATTCTATGCCCTGGGTAGGGATTCAACAGGTGTCCCTGAAAGCCTGTAGGAGGTGGGATTCAATGTGCCATATAATGATGACCATTGCTCAGATCGAAAAAAATTCATCTCCGTTGGATTCATGACATCGAGATAGTGCTAGGGTAGTCGTCTAATCTGGTTCCACGGACAAGGGATCATTTCTCCGATCCATTTTGGAAACTAGGGTTTTGCTTAATAAGTGAATGTGAAATTTTTGCACATGGGGGTCAACTTCGCATATTTCTCAACCGTGAATGTGTGGCTAGTGTTCCCACATGGAACATGCCTAAACATGCTTACACGACCCACTGAAATCCATTTTTGATGCACGGTTGCGATTCTATGCCTTAGTTAGGGATTCATCAGGTGTCCGTGAAAGCCTGTAGAAGGTGAGATTCAACATGCTATAGAATAATGAATGTTGCTCAGATCGGTGAACTGTTGACTTTGTTTGATTCAGGACATTGGGATAGTGCTAGAGTGTCCCTCTACTCTGGGTCCATGGACAAGGGATCATTTTTTTGGTTAATTTTGGAAACTAGGGTGTTGCTCAGTAAGTGAATGTAATATTTTTACACATGGGGGTTAAATTCGCATATTGCTCGACCATGAACATGTGGCTAGCATTCTCACATGGACCCTGCCTAAAAATGCTTTCAAAACCCATCAGAAGCCCTTTTTGATGCACGGTCTCCATTCGATGCCCCAGGTAGGGATTCAACAGGTGTCCTTGAAAGCCTGTAGGAGGTGGGATTCAATGTGCCATAGAATGATGACCATTGCTTGGATCAATGAATCGTTGGCTCGATTTGGATTCAGGACATTGGTATAGTGCTAGGGTGTTCCTCAAATTTGGGTCCATGGACAAGGGATCATTTTTTCGGTCAATTTTGGAAACTAGGGTTTTGCTCAGTAAGTGAATGTAAAATTTTTTCACATGGGGATCAACTTCGCATATTTCTCGACCGTGAATGTATGGATAGCATTCCCACATGGAACATGCCTAAAAACACTTGCATGACCCACTAAAATCCCTTTTTGATGCATGATTTCCATTCTATACCCCAGTTAGGGATTCAACAGGTGTCCCTGAAAGCCTGTAGGAGGTGGGAATCAACGTGCCATAGAATGATGACTGTTGATTGGATTGATGAGCCATTGGATTTACTAAATTTAGGACATTGGTATAGTGCTAGAGTGGCCCTCTACTCTAGGTCCATGGACAAACCATCATTTTTTGGGTCAATTTTTGGAAACTAGGGTTTTGCTCAGTAAGTGAATGTGAAATTTTTTCACATGGGGTTCAAATTCGCATATTGCCCGACCATGAACATGTGGATAGTGTTCCCACATGGAACCTGCCTAAACACTATTGCATGACCCACTGGAATCCCTTTTTGATGCACAGTTTCCATTATATTCCCTGGGTAGGGATTCAACAAGTGTCCTTGAAAGCCTATAGGAGGTGGGATTGAACGTGCCATAGAATGATGGACATTTCTCGGATTAATGAACCATTGGATCCGTTGGATTCAGGACATCAGGATAGTGCTATGGTATCCCTCTAATCTAGGTCCATGGATAAGGGATCATTTTTTTGGTCAATTTCGGAAACTAGGGTTTTGCTTAGTAAGTGAATGTCCAATTTTTGCACATAGGGGTCAGCTTTGCAAATTCCTTGAATGTGAATGTGTGGCTAGCATTTCCACATGGAAATTGCCTAAACATGCTTGCATGACTCACTGGAATCCCTTTTTGATGCACGGTTTCCATTCTATGCCCCGATTAGGGATTCAATAGGTGTCCCTTAAATACTGTAGCAGGTGGGATTCAACGTTCCATAAATTGATGACCGTTACTCGGATTGAAGAACCGTCGACTCCATTGGATTGAGGAAATCAGGATAGTCCTAGAGTGGCCCTCTACTCTGGGTCCATGGACAAGGGATCATTTTTTTTTGTCAATTTTGGAAACTAGGGTTTTGCTCAGTAAGTGAATGTGAAATTTTTTCACATAGAGGTCAGCTTGAAGGTGATTGTAGATATTCCCCTCTTGAAAAAATACTTGTTGCAAACTATTATTCCATGTGCAGCTGTCAAGAATTATGTTACCTGTTGCGAGGTGTTGAACTTGAATTATTTCCCATCATTGTCAAGCAAGAAATATTCTTTGTTTTTGTTTAAATCAAGGCGAAAGGAGTTATCAACCTCTATGTGGAGGTGAATTGATATTAGGATCTCATATCATTCATGGGACTGGAAACTCCAAAGAAGGTTGTTTCCCATATTAATTTAGCTAGGTCATCCAAGAGATGTGAGCATTTGTACAATGAAATGCATGAAGAGAAAATGCCATTACATCAGTAACTATGCAATGGGACATGTTTATGTTTAGAAACAAGTGGCCAACCTATTACACCATTATTACAAAATATATATATCTTCACGCTACAAATGCTTCAAATAATACTCCATAAACATGAATTTATAAAACAAGATTCATAATAATACTTCTCTAATCAATTTAAACTATAATAAAATCACACATAACTTTCATCTCTTTCAAATTTGTTACTTGAGGCAATTCATCAAATGCCATGTACATTAACAAAATGATAAAATAATGTGCAGGATATAGTTATAACAATTATTTTGAACCAAACTTATAATACTCAGATACTTTTAGGTTTGATGTGTATCCCATGTATTTGTTAGATTAAAGACATCATGCCAAACACTAATTTTATTTATGTAGACCACACAGGTGCATCACTTAAGTGTGTCAACTTCGTGCATCCTTTAAAAGTTTGTTAGGTTGTTATGTGGGTAAGGTGCTTTTGTGTAATGTCCCCGAACCTCCGACTGGCGAAGAGGACACTACTATACACCAAACATCCGGGAAACTAGCCCCATGAACATGTACATACATACAAACTGAAGGAAAATGCTTAAGACATCAAACATACTAAGATGCATAATCAGACATATACTCAGCGGAAACAAAACATACAATTCAGCATTCAACATGTCCATCATCATGATTCATTAATAGTAAATATGATTGCAACAGATTAGTCAAGAATACTTATCTTATAGGAACTGTCCCTCAACCAGCTACGTCACTGCAACGTTCCACTCAACCATAGGCCAGCGTGCTCCTTAATCTCTCAGCAACACTGCCACCCCCAAGTTGGGCATGATTCCCCAAGGAATAAGGAACTAGCAGGCGTACACATAGCCCAGGATAACAAAACACAGCCAAGCCGACATAGTAGGGTTTATCAGGCTATCAAGGAGCTGGGAAAAGCTGAATGCTAAGCTAGGGAGCTCATTGAAGAACTAAGGACTCCTACACCAGAACTAGCCTAACTTCTAGGACACCCACACACACGGAACACCAGGAAATTAGTCCCTTCTGTGCTACATAGTTCCTCAGGCCCTGACCCCCCCTTTCCAGTGCTACTCTAGGGTTGTGGAGAAGAAAGGAAACCCACTAGCTCTCTTTGTATGGCTCCCAAACACCCCTAGTTTTATCAATCAAACCAAACCTTCATCCCACTCCAACACATTCTGAAGACCAACCACTGCATACATGCAGTCAACAAGCGGTTCATAGCTTAGATAGGGGAAAACAATTCCTAGGTCATTCTTGGCCCTATCGTGGCCAAAATGACTCCATAATAAGAGTCTACAGCTGCTCAAACATAGCTGAAACCACAACAAACAAGTCATGGGGAAAGCAATAGCCCGAAATGGTGGAGGAGACCGATTCTCAGCCTAGACAAGGGAAACACATACGCAGACCCCAAAATCCGTAAGGAGAACATGCACACACAGAACATGAAGGGATTATCCACAAGAAATCGTGGGTGAAGAAGAAAATGGATCCTCATCTCGCTTCCTAGGTAAAATGATGCAGAAGCCTGTGCATGAGAGGGTGAAAGGACCACTGTCTGCATGAGGATGAACAGAAACGATGGGAGTGGGAGAGTGGAAGCGTCCCCTGAAGGTTTTCCTACCCACGTAAAGGAATGACCCAGCTGGTGGAGTGTGTGTGGGGGAAAGGGCTGACACTCCTGCCACCCACAACTTCCCAGCAATAACTGCCCAACTAACATCAGGGTTTTTAATGGCTGACACATGCATTTTCCCCATAGGCTCATGGTTTAACAATCCCCCCCCCCTTATACTTAGGAAAATCATACTCTTGTCATTAACGTTGCACCATCATAACTGGTTGTAGGTTTTTGATTAATTTTGCATGTTTACATGATGCCATAACTATAATGTGCTGGGTGGCACAATATACCATTGGCAACGATCCCAATTGCCGAAACATAACACAACAAAATCGATGGTGGGGCTTTTGCCTTTAGCTCCTCACCATGATTAATTAGAATATATACATCATGTACCTTCAATGCAAACAGGGTAAAAACAAGGTGTTACAATCCCCTCCCCCTTGGAATAACACCATCCTCGGTGTTCCAATACATAGGAATACATATCCAAAATTTCAAAATTTTGCAGACCTGTCCCACGTTCAATTATTTACTTTGAACTTTTAGGACCAAGCCCTTTGGATTCCACGAGCTTCTCCTACTGGTTCTTAGTTTTCGGCTCATCCCCAATTCTAGGAAATTTTCTGTATCTTGAGCATTTCTCCAAGATTTTCTTGGGTCTTGGCAATTGTTTGAAGGAGACTTCCAGCCAAGTCCAATAGCTTTTGGTCTGCTACCATGATCAATGTGCACAACTGGATTTCACTTTTCTCACCTATGAAATGCATCATTGAAATTTTGTTAGACCAAGCATAATATAGGCATTAAAATCAGTTAA